>JAJOOO010023906.1:0-30498 GCA_029582685.1 Solanum piurae
TATATATACTTAAAGGTATAGAGATAATTGAATTAAGAAGAATCATATGGAAAAAAATATTTAATGATAACGAATCAGAAGATATATTAAACCAACAATGGTATGAAATAGACCTACATGATTTAGACCTCGAAAGAATAGAATGGTACGATTTAGAAATAAATTCATATTAAAATGAACTACGAATATTTACAATATTGGACAGAAGCTATGGAAAATATAAAACTATTAGAACAATTAATGGAGAATAATTTATACATGTACCTAAGAACCCAAGATATGTTATATCTAGAATATATCATAAATAATATAAAAGAAATATCAAGGTTAAAACCCTTAGCTAAAGAATATTATAATAAAATCTTTAGCCAGAAATAAGATGAATTCCGCACCCCCGAAAATGGTGCGAAATTCAACTTATTTTTTGGGGGTGCGGAATTCATCTTAAGAAGAAATATATGGATGAAAAGAAATATAAGAAGAAACATACAAGTAGAAAGTTAAGAAAAATAAGAAGAAAATTAAACAAATTATATCCGGAATACAAACAACTCAATATCACAAAAATTGATAACGATAATTTTTATGTCAATTGATTCAATTTTGTATTATTTACATCAAATATATGTTAAGTATGTATGTATATTTTTCAGTTATACAACCTGCAAATTTCACTAATATATATGAAATTTCCGAACTGAATGGTGAGAACTATAAAATTTGGAAGGAGAGAATTCTCCTTCACTTAGGGTGTATGGATATTTATTATGATATTAGGAAAGACAAGCCACCTATTAATAAAATGAGCACTTAAGATGAGATTTCTCTTCATGAACAATGGGGATGTTCTAACCGTTTGAGTGTCATGTACATTAAGATAAAAAACTATGCTGGTAGTCGTGGTTCTATCGAACAGTATAACAATGTCAAGGAATTACTGAAAGCTATTGATGAAAAGTTTGAGACTTCTTATAAGGCACATGCCAGCACCTTAATTATGAAAATTCTCATCAATGAGGCTCACCGGTGTGATAAATATGTGTGACCAAATCATGAAAATGCGAGACTTAGCGGCTCAACTAATGATTCTTGAGGTTGAAATGTCTAAAACTTTTCTTGTGCACTATATTTTGAATATCATGCATGAATGTATGATCCCTTTAAGATCTCTTTTAACACACATAAAGATAAATTGTCTATTAATGAACTTATGCCCATTTGTGTTCAAGAGGAGGGATGCCACGACCAAGGGTACCCCCTTGAAGTAACATGGCGTACTTGACCCCGAAGGGGTCTCATACAACCCTTAGCATATCATAGCATATCATAACATAAAGTATTAGAACAATAAGAGCAAAAATGCATTTAAGTCCAAATGAAATATTTATAAAAGCGGAAGTCTAAGTAGTCTGAATAAGCCATGTATTACAATTCAAGAGTCAAAATAGGGTCACAGCCCCAACAACATATCCAAAAATAGAAAGTACTAAAAAGAAACTCAAAATGAAGAATCTCGTCCTCGAATCATGAGGACTCACCACAAGCAAGGAGAATAGTAAAATCCAAGCTTGAACCAAATGATCACCTCTTTAAGACCCGAACTCTACACTTATTGAAAATGTAGAAGAAATATGGGTTAGTACAAAAATGCTCTAAGTATGATAGTCATGCATAAAATCCTTGAAACATGCAAAAAGGGACATTTTAGTTGAATGCGTGCAATTTGTAAGTTAAAACATCATTTAAAGGATAAGGGAAGAGCATAAGTTGTAAGCATGTTCATTACATAAATTCTCACATCATAAGAGAACCATATCATTTGTACCCTCAAAGCCAACTTGTGCAATGCATGAATGGGATCCCATAATCCCACCCAAATTAAGTAAATCTTATTGAATAACCATCATTCATAATTCATGTTCTTGTTCATATTCTTGTCATGGTAGGGAATACGTCTTAATCGACATAGACCATGTGAGCGAAACATGGAATTCGGTGTCATGCCCCACACCAAAAAGACGTGTCCTACTTGCCTAAGGTAGAATTAACATGTATTAGCTTTTAGGTGGATTCACTAGCTAAATAACCTATGGGGGCACATAGTTATGGAATAAGGAGATTGTTACTAGAGACCCCAGCCTTACTTAACGGGGGAGCCTCCATCTCATGAGATTACTTTTAGAAACCCGACTTTATAACTTAACAGGAGAGTCTCTATCTCATAGTCAATATCCAGTCGGTGCTAAGCATTAATTCCCACAATTACATATTTAGTCTTGAATTAAGTTCACATGCATGAAAGAGTGCCTTGACACTCTATCCAACACAATTCATAAAATAGCTCATAAATTCAATAGGTGAGAATGACCTTTCAACCTTAGAATGATCATATTGTGAGAAAACCTTTCACATCATGTTCATTATGTGTTTATGAGAATGACCTTCCAATCAACACAACAATTAGATTATAATCATGTTCATAAAGCATATACAATAAGTCCACAATCATGTATAATTCCCATGGTTCACCCCTCTTGGGTCTGGGATCACATTCCATCCAACACATATATATTTTCTACATTAGATATGGATAATAACATTATTCAATTAACTAAATTATTATAAGCACAATCTCATAGTATTCTTCCTTCATTAGTTCACCCACATCTAAAAGGCATAAATTGGGGAATATGGGGTTTCATGGGTTCTTGGGGAAATTCATCATAAATCAACAATAAATAATCAATAAATCACTAATAAAATCATAATCCATCATATATCAACCATTAAAAACACTTTTGGAAAGAACCCATAAGATTGAAGTCAACCCTAACTTTTGGGGAAAGTCACTAGTTTAGAAATTGAGTTTGGAAGGGCTCCATGGATGAAAACTATCCATGGATCAAGGACTACCATACCTTGATGAAGAAACCCTACGAATTTGAGTGGAAGAAACCCTACAAATTAGAGTGGAAAAGGATCCTTCAACCCTAGCTTTCATTTTCTTCTTCTTCCTTGAGGTTTTCTAGAGAGACAAATTTTGTAGAAGATAAACTTTTGGGGGGAATATTTGGGTGTTTTGGAAAATATGAAGTAATTAGGTGTATTTTGACTTTAAAATGACTTATATAGTTGTATAAAAACAATACAAAATGACCTCACTTTAATAGCACTTAAAAATAAAAAGATACATTTAACCCTCATTTAGGGTGGGCTGCCCAGGGGTCACGACCCTCCTTCACGAGCCGTCAAGGGCACCACGGCACGTGGTGGTGCACATGGTCCATTGACCAGAAGCTATGCTACTCCCCCTTAAAACTCCAGATTTGAAGGCAAGTCTACGGCCACTCCCACGAGCGGCAAGGCCTTCACGAGCCGTGAGGTGGCTTGTGTGGAGGAGGCCATTTTGACAGCTTGAGGGGCTCACTGCCTCACCCACCACGGGTCGTGAAGACCGTCGTGGTCATGGTGAGTAGTGTCTGGGAACATTTTGGGAAGCCTTGGCCCCCTAGCCATGGCCCTTACCCAATTCCCTTGGCCCTTGCCCTTTACTCTTGATGTTACCCTCACGCTTAGCTCTAGTTTTAGCCTACTAGTTTTCAGAGTGTTACATTATCTCCCTCTTAGGAACATTCGTCCTCGAATGATGGTTTAGACACGTCACGGAAGTAAAGACTCAAGACTAGCAGCCCATCATGCATGCAACATTAAAATGATGCACAATTCAAAGGAGTAAACATCAACTCCATTTCAAAATATTATCAATGCAATACAAGGAAGTAGGAACTACATCTAACAACCCAATATGCATGAAACTCAACATTTCTCATTTTCATGGGAGGAACTACCTTCTCCGACTAAAATCATGCTCAACACAACATAATGGAGCCAACATGCAATTACTCTCAAAAGCATACTAAAGCATGTTTATCAATATGCCTCATGAAGTCAAATAGGCAACTCATACTAAATGCACAACAACATGAGGAATATGAATCATGAAAACTCACTTTCTTAACTGAACATGAATTTCATCAAGAACATGCATAACATAAGAGCCGAAGGCATAAAAAGGGGAGATAGGGAAGAGGAGAATAAGGATAGTCACTCCACTCCATAGATAGTGAACACATATTCTTCTTTCATTTTTCATTCCTTCCGGGTCAGAAACGCGGGCTGCTAGTGGGGTTGTGCCCATTCTCCCTCTTCTTCCTCTTTACAACCGGAATAAGGAACTTTAGAATTCACCCTACCTGTCGATGAAAAAATGGGATTTGAAAGGAAAAACACATAATTCACACATGATTTCCAAAGCAAGGAATGTCTAGAGGAACTACTTACCTAAAGCTTGAATAGGAGTAGAAGGAAAGAGATGAGGGTATCGGGACTTCATATCGACCTCGGCCTCCTAAGTAGAACCCTCAACTAGATGATTTCTCCATAAAAACTTAACGGAACCTACTTTCTTGTTTCTCAATCTCTTGACTTGCCGATCTAGGATTTCTACCGGAACCTCTTCATATGTAAGACTTTTGTCAACTCCCAACCCTTATAGGGGAATAATGGACACCGGATCTCCATCTTGGCATAGTCTTCCGCCAAATGAGAGACCTTGACGGGAATAAAGTGGGCTGATTTTTTCATCCTATCAACAATGACCCAAATAGAATCATGTTGCCTTTGGGTACGAGGCAAACCCACAATAAAGTCCATATTCAACTCTTCCCATTTCCAAGTGGGAATTGGTATATTTTGCAAAAAGCCTCCTGGCCTTTGATGCTCAACCTTAACTTGTTGACAATTAGGACATTTGGCTACAAATCCCGCAATATACTTTTTCATACCATTCCACCAATAGACTTCCCGTAGGTCACGCTACATCTTAGTGGCTCCCGGATGAATAGAATACTGAGAACTATGAGCCTCCTCTAAAATTTGCTCCCTTAACCCATCAACATCCGGAACACATAATCGACCTTGGTACCTAAGTACCCCATCTCCCCCTTGGGAGAAATCCTCAACGAACTTCTTGAGTACCGACTCTTTTAATTCAACCAATATAGGATCAAGGCTTTGCTTAGCCTTCACATCCATCACAAAGGATGTTTCGGACCCATTATGAATCATGACACCACCCTTGGTGGAATACACTAGTTGGACACCTAGCCGAGCCAACCTATGTACATTACGGACCAACTCTTTATTTTCATCTTCTATATGAGCAACACTACCCACGGACAATTACTAAGTGCATCCGCTACAATATTAGCTTTGCCGGGGAGGTAAAGGAAACTCATGTCATAATTCTTCAAAAGTTCTAACCACCTTCTTTGTCGGAGATTCAAGTCTTTTTGACTAAACACGTATTGAAGACTTTTGTAATCGGTGAAAACATCCACATGGACCCATACAAGTAATGTCTCCATATTTTCAAAGCAAATACTACCGCCGCTAATTCAAGATCATGGGTCAATAATTCTTCTCATAAACTTTGAGTTGCCTTAAAGCATAGGCAATCACTTTACCATTTTGCAAGAGGACACATCCCAACCCAACTCTAGAGGTGTTACAATAAACAACAAAACCATTTGTACCCTCCGGTAAAGTCAACACCGGAGCGGTTGTAAGTCTATCTTTCAACTCTTGGAAGCTTTTCTCACAAGCTTCTGACAACTCAAACTTAGCCTTCTTTTGAGTCAAAGCCGTCAACGGAGAAGAAATGGATGAAAACCCTCAACAAACCTCCTATAGTAACCGGCCAAACCCAAAAAGCTCCTAATATAAGAAGCAGTTAGAGGTCTAGGCCAACTCTTGACCGCATTTGTCTTCTTAGGATATACCTCAATACCCTCACTTGACACAATGTGACCAAGAAAAGCTACAGACCTTAGCCAAAATTCGCACTTACTAAACTTTGCAAAAACTTGTTGGTCCTTAAGAACTGCAACACAATGCTCAAATGGCCCATATGTTCATTCTCACTCCTCAAATAGATCAAGATATTATCGATAAACACAATCACAAACATATCAAGGTATTTTCTAAACACCCTATTCATTAAATTCATAAATGGCGCCGGGGAATTTGTCAACCGAAATGATATAACCACAAATTCATAGTGACCATACTAGGTCCTAAAGGTCGTCTTAGGAATATCAACCCCTCTCACCCTTAGTTGGTGATAACCCAAACGAAGATCAATTTTGAAGAAATATCTAGCCCCTTGAAGTTGATCAAACAAGTCATCAATTCTTGGAAGGGGATATTTATTCTTAATGGTCAGTTTGTTCAATTGACGATATTCAATGCACATTCTAAGAGACCCATCCTTCTTTCTAAAATATAACACCGGGGCACCCCATGGAGAGATACTCGGTCGGATGAAGCCCTTTTCTAATAAGTCCCTTAGTTGCTCTTTCAACTCTTTTATCTCCGCCGGAGCCATTCTATAAAGAGGAATGGAGATAGGTTGCGTATCCGGTAAAAGATCGATGCCAAAATCTAATTCTCGCTCGAGAGGAATACCGGGCAAATCATAGGGGAAAACATCCAAAAACTCATTTACTACTAGAACCGACTCTAGAGAAGGGGTTTCGGACTCAACATCCATCACCCTAAAAAGATGGTAAATACACCCGTTGGAGATCATTTTCCTAGTTTTAAGACAAGAAACAAATTGACCACTAGGGATAGAATTTCCCCCCTTCCACTCTAAAATAGGCTCATTTGGAAATTGGAATTTGACCACCCGAGTCCTACAATCTATAGAGGCATAACACACATGCAACCAATCAATACCCAAAATCACATCAAAGTCTAGCATGTCTAACTCTACCAAATCCACCAAGGTAATTTTATGTGACAAAGAAATGGGACAACTTCTATAGACTCTTCTAGCCACTACTAAGTCACCAACCGGGGTGAAAACCGAAAAAGGTTCTACTAACACTTCGGGGAGTATTTCAAACTTCATAGACACAAAAGGTGCAACAAAGGATAAAGTGGCACCGGGATCTAGCAAGGCATATACAGCAATAGAAATGACTTTTAACATACTGGTCACAACATCCAGGGAGCTCTCTTGTTCACCTCAGGATTGAAGAGCATAAAAGTTGTTTTGCTTTTGGGCATTGGAGTTTGAACCGCTTAGAGGAGTTTGCTTATCTTCTCTCTTGTTTACCGCAAGTGTTGGGTAATTTTTCAATTAATTACCACTCTTACCGCAACCATAACAAGAACCCATGCCGGCTAGGCAGTTACCATCATGTCTCTTTCCACATTTGACACAAGTAGGCATTTCCATAGTAGTTCCCTTATCATGACCTCCTTGAGGTTTAGTGTTAGACACCCTATCCTTCTTGACCTTGGGAGCACTAGATGACTCTTGGTTGGAAAATCTTTGTTTGAACCTTTGTCGATCTTGTCTGTCGGACTTAGTATTGGAGAAATTCCTATCATCGGTTCTAGATCTTCTCACCTCCCTATTGTTGCCTTGGAGTTTCTCATCCTCTATTTGTTGGGCATACACCATAAGACGTGATATATCCATATTGTGAAGGAGCATTACCGTACGCCGTTCTTTTCTTACCACTTTGGACAAACCCGTCAAATACATACTCATTGTATCCCTTGAATCTGCCACCAAAGCCGGGGTATACTTGGACAATTGATTAAACTTTAGAGAATATTCTTGAACACTCATACCTCCTTGAAGAAGGTTAATGAATTCTTCCACCTTAGCTTCCCTCATCTCCCGAGGAAAGAACCTATCAAGGAATGCCGATTTGAACACTTCCCACTCCATTGGACCAACTCCTACCGGCCTATTATTCTTCTATTGAGTATACCATACTTGGGCCACACTCTTCAATTGGTAAGCGTCTAACTTCGCTCTTTCTATCGAATTCACCCTCATGGCATAAATAATTTTATAAACCTCTTCCATAAATTCTTAAAGGTCCTCTCCCACGTAGGAACCAAGAAACATGGGAGGGTTCATACTTGCAAAATCTCGCAATCTAGAAGCCACGGAATTCATATTAGGGTTGACCCGAGATACCACTTCTCTATTGGCTTGAGCCGTCACAACTTGAGCCAACATTTGGATAGTAGACCGAAATTCCGCATGGGTCACATTTTAACCACGGGATCAACCGGAACTTGATTGCCTTGAAGAGCTTCCTTATTCACATTGCCACCCTCAATTCTTCTAGCGTTAGCCCTGCGTGCATTCATTTTCTGAGGACACAAGAGAAGGGTTAAAATGGGGACTTTATAGAAGTAGAGTGTATGGCACGACTTAAGAGTAATGAAAGAAGTGACATTTCCTAAACATCTTATTGCCTCTCATTCATAAGTGTGGCGCGCTTCACACATATGAACAAGACTCTATTAGACGTGGCTTATGAGACATCATCCTAGAATTATTCTAAACCTTTTAATCTAATACCAAGTTTTCCATGACCCAAGGGTACCCCCTAGACGTAACATGGCGTACTTGACCCCGAAGGGGTCTCATTCAACCCTTAGCATATCATAACATAAAGTATTAGAAAAATAAGAGTAAAATCACATTTAACTCCAAATGAAATCATTATAAAAGTGGAAGTCTAACTAGTCTCAATAAGCTATCTATTACTATTCAAGAGTCAAAATAGGGTCGCAGCCCCAACAACATATCAGAAAATAGAAAGTACTAAAAAGAAACTCAAAATAAAGTAAACCGTCCTCGAATCACGAGGACTCACCACAAGCAAGGAGAATAGTCAAATCCCATCTTGAACCAAATGATCACCTCCTTAAGACTCGAACCCTACACTTATTGAAAATGTAGAAGAAATATGGGTTCATACAAAAATGCACTAAGTATGATAGTCATCCATAAAATCCTTGAAACGTGCAAAAAAAAGGAAATTTTAGTTGAATGCATGCAATTTGTAAGTTAAAACATCATTTAAAGGATAAGGGAAGAGCATAAGTCGTAATCATGTTCATTACAATAATTCTCACATCATAAGAGAACCATATCATTTTTACCCTCAAAGCCTACTTGTGCAATGCATGAATTGGATCATACAATCCCACCCAAGCTAAGTAAAGCTTATTGAATCACAATCTTTCATAATTCATGTTCTTATTCATATTATTGTCATGGTGGGTAATAAGCCTTAACCAACATAGACAATGTGATCTTAACATGGAATCCGGTGTCATGCCCCACACCGAAAAGAGGTGTCCTACTTGCCTAAGGTAGAACTAACATGTATTAGCTTTTAGGTGGATCCACTAGCTAAATAACCTATGGGGGAACATAGTTAGGTGATAAGAAGATTGCTACTAGAGATCCCAACCTTACTTAACGGGGGAGCCTCTGTCTCATGAGATTACTTTTAGAAACCTGGCCTTACTTAACGGGAGAGCCTCTATCTCATAGTCAATATCCAGTCGGTGCTAAGCATTACTTCCCACAATTACATATTTAGTCTTAAATTTTGTTCACATGCATGAAAGAGCGCCTTGACACTCTGTCCAACACAATTCATAAAATAGCTCATAGATTCAATAGGTGAGAATGACCTTTCAACCTTAGAATGATCATATTGTGAGAAAACCTTTCACATCATGTTCATTATGTTCTTATGAGAATGACCTTTCAATCAACACAACAATTAGATATAATCATATTCATAAGGCATATACAATAAGTCCACAATCATGTATAATTCTCATGGTTCACCCCTCTTGGGTGAATGATCACATTCCATACAACACATCTAGATTTACTACATTAGATATGGATAATAACATGATTCAATTAACTAAATTATTATATGAAAAATCTCATAGTATTCTTCCTTCATCAATTCACCCACAAGGCATAAATTTGGGAATATGGGGTTTCATGGGTTCTTGGGGGAATTCATAGTAAATCAATAGTAAATCATCAATAAATCATCAATTCAATCATAATCCATCAAAATCAACCATTAAAAATGTTTTTTTTGGAAAGAACCCATAAAATTGAAGTCAAACCCTAACTTTTGGGGAAAATCAGTAGTTTAGAAATTGATTTTGGAAGGGCTCCATGGATGAAAACTATCCATGGATCAAGGACTATCATACCTTGATGAATAAACGCAATGAATTTGAGTGGAAAAGGTGGGTCATTCAACCCTAGCTTTCACTTTCTTCTTCTTCTTCTTCTTCTTCCTTGAGGTTTTCTAGAGAGAGAAATTTTGTAGAAGATGAACTTTAGGGGGGCGGGGGGGGGGGGGATATTTGGGTGTTTTGGAAAATATGAAATAATTGAGTGTATTTTGACTTAAAATGACTTATATAGTTGTATAAAAACAATACAAAACGGCCTCACTTTAATAGGTCTTAAAAAGGAAAAGACCCATTTAACCCTCATAAAGGGTGGGCTGCCCGGGGTCACGACCCCCCTTCACGAGCCTTCAAGGGCACCACGGCCCATTGTGGTGCCCGTGGTCCCTTGACCATTAGATATGTTACTCCCCCTTAAACCCCCAGATTTGAAGGCAAGTCTACGACCACTCCCACGAGCCGTCAAGGCCTTCACAAGCCGTGAAGTGGCTCGTGTGGAAGCGGCAATTTCGGACAGCTTGAAGGGCTCACTGCCTCACCCACCCCGGGTGGCACCATGGGTCGTGGTGCCACCACGGGTTATGACGACCCTCGTGGTCATGGTGGGCAGTGGCTAGGCACATTTCTGGCAGCCTTGGCCCCCTAGCCATGGCCCTCACCCAATTCCCTTGTCCCTTGCCCTTTACTCTTGACGTTACCCTCACATTTAGCTCTAGTTTTAGCCTACTAGTTTCCGGAGTGTTACAAGGGAGGAGGGCCAACTGCTGATGGAAAAAGAAGTAAGTGCATTCATGACTAGTCAAGGAAAGAAGAACAATCAAGCCAATAATAAGTGGAAAGGAAAGGCACCACTTGAAACTGACTTTAAGTAAGAATTCAAGTGTCGCTTCTGCAGAAAGAAGAGGCACATAAGGTGGGATTGTGTCAAGTTTCAACAATGTCTTGTTAAGAAAGGTACTTTAATCTCTCCTATTTGTTAGGAAGCTAATGTGATTGGTGTTAATCATAACACGTGGTGGATTAATTTTGCTTCTACAATCCATATTATGAATTCCTTGCAGGATTTAAGAAACCTCCGGAAGCTAGTGGGAGCTCAGCAAAGTATCTATTCAAGAAACAAGATGCAGTCGTATGTGGAAGCTATTGAAACATGCAATTTAGTTCTTAGTAGTAGTTATATTTTAGAGTTAGAAAAGACCTTTTATCTTCATAACCTTTCTAGGAATTTAATTTCAATATCAAGACTTGTACCTTTGGGATATTCGTTCTTCTTAGAAGGTTGTTCCAAACTATTTTATAAATCTAAACTTGTTGGATTTGGGACATTGTCTGATGGTCTTTCCTCACTTAATTTACAAATGATTTCACTCATAATGTTATACATGTCCAAGTTTGCACTAAACAGTGTGTTATGAATGAAAATTCCTCTATCTTATGGCATCAGAGATTGGGACATATCTCCATAGAAATAATTAAGGGATTAGTAAATGATTGAGTACTTAGTACTTTAGATTTTACTGATTTTGATACTTGTTTGGATTGCATGAAAGGCAAGCAAACCAACAAGTCAGAAAAATGTTCCAAGAAGATTTAAACCGTATTAGAAATCATACATTCATATACATGTTGTCTAGATATGGATGCATATGGTATGAAATACTTAATCACTTTTATAGATGATTACTCACGATATATGTATCTCTATATGCTTTATCATAAAAGTGAAGCATTACATGCCCTTAAAGTTTCAAGGCTGAAGTAGAGAAACAATGCGGAAAGTAAATTAAAATTCTGAGGACTGATAGAGGTGGTGACTATTATGGTAGATATACTAAGGATGGACAAGATCATTGTCCTTTTGCAAAATTTCTTCAATAAAATGGGATTGTTGCCCAATACACCATGCTTAGTTCTCCGGATCCGAATAGTGTAGTTGAAAGAAGAAATCAAAGATTATTGTATATGGTCTTTAGTATGTTAAGTAGCTCTAAGCTACCTAAGACCTTATGGATTGAATCTCTTATGATGATAGTGTATTTATTAAACCGAGTTCCAACCAAGGATGCCCCAAAGACACCTTTTGAATTTTTCAAAAGTTGGAAACCTTATTTGACACGTATACGTATATGAGGATGCCCGTCTGAAATTAGAATCTACAACCCACAAAAAAAATTGGATCCCAAGATCATTAGTGGATATTTCATTGGATATGCTGAAAGGTCTAAAGGATAAAAATTCTACTGTCCATCTAATAACACTAGGATTGTGGAAGTGGGAGTGATCGATTTCATAATACAATTTTTGTAAGAGATCAACTTTCCATATCGCGGCAAATATTGATTGTCATAAATAATACCCTGAAGTACAATTGGGTGTTAAACAACAATTCAATGAGATTTCACAAGCTGCTGAAAATGTTCCGTAGATCAAGTTGTTCAAGTAATTCTTGAAATTACTGAACAACCAGTTGAACAACATGATCCTCGGGAAAATGTTGGTGCAACATTGAGAAGATCTACTAAAGAAAGAAAATAAAAAATTCCTAGTGACTATGTTGTGTATTTACAAGAAAGTTAAGAGTGAAGTCTCAAAGTTAAGAAGCAAGTCAAAACAAAGTTTCTTAAAGTTTTCAAGGGTCTTTAACAATGTTTTAACGTCGTTTTAAGACCTATGTTTTGAAATTAAGCAAAGAATAAAGCTATGGTTTGAAGTCCTTTTCTTCAAAGAGATATATGGGGACTATGTATTCCCAAAGAAGTTTTAAAGAAATGTTTTCACATTTAAACAAGATTGGAAACTGAGATTTCCAAAGAGCCTTCGGGCTAGTTTTCAGAAAAGAGTAATCGCTTTCTTAATGAAGGCAGAGAGGAAATTGAGATTTCCAAGATAGCCTTTGAGCTAAGTTTTTGAGCAATTATCTCAAATTAGCAGAAAAAATAATGTTTTAAAAACATAAGAGCCAGTACATTTTTGGGAGTAGTATTGAGCACCGAATTGAGGGAGCGTTCAAAGAACCCACAACCCCCATAGAACCATGTAGCTATCATGGATAGAAGAGGTTCATGCTTTTTAGATGAATCCTTTTCAAATTAGACTAGTCGATTCATCCTAGATTATTTTGAGAGGCTTCATAAGTTGGGGGTTGTCCATCAACATGTAGTAGAGTTTGTGACTTTTCAACTTCAGGGCGAGGCAAAGCTGTGGTGGAGAGCTTATGTGGAATGCAGATCTTCAGCTTTACCCCCACTCACTTGGACCAAGTTTCATGCTCTGTTCTTGGAAAAGTATGTGCCCCGAACCTTGAGAGATCGTACAAAAGATGAGTTCATGGATTTGGAGTAAGGTGGTATGTCTATGGCCGCATATGAGGCTATGTTCGATGCATTGTCTAGATATGCTATGCAATTGGTGACTACTGAGGAAGAGAGGATTTGTCTATTCGTTAAGGGACTGAATTCTGAGTTAGAGGTATTGTCTGTGCACATGAATTCTGCAGGGAAAAGTTTTAATGAGGTAACAAATTTTGTGATGAAAGTGGAGGGGGTGAGGCGAGACGGTCAGTCTAAGGCATTGGCTAAGAAAACTAAGAGCACAGGTAACTATCAGGGTTCCTACTCAAGAGGTTCAGGCACATGGCAAGGTGATTGCCTATGCTTCGAGGCAACTCAAAGTACATGAAAAGAATTATTCGACCCATGATCTAGAATTGGCAGCGGTAGTTTTTGCCTTGAAAATTTGGAGGCACTATTTATATGGGGTCCATGTTGATGTGTTCACTGACCACAAGAGTCTCCAATATGTGTTTAGCCAGAGAGATTTATATCTCCGACAGAGGAGGTGGCTGGAACTCTTAAAAGTTTATGATATGAGTGTCCTTTACCACCCCAGAAAAGCTAATGTAGTTTCTGATGCCCTAAGTCGAATGACTATGGGTAGTGTGACTCGTGTAGAAGATGAGAAGAAGGATCTAGTTCACGAGGTGCATAGATTGTCCCGTTTAGGTGTCCAACTGGTAGATTCCTCGAAGGGTGGATTCATAGTTCACCATAGTTCCGAGTAATCCATTATGGTTGATGTGAAGTCTAAGCAACATCTTGATCCTATTCTAATGGAGTTGAAAGAATTGGTTCTCAACAAGTCTGTTGAGGCTTTCTCCCAAGGGGGAGATAGAGTGCTTAGGTACCAAGGTAGATTGTATGTTCTGGATGTTGATGGCTTGAGAGATCATATTCTAGAAGAGGCGCATGGTTCGCGATATTCTATTCATTCGGGAGCCACCAAGATGTATTGTGATCTGCGGGAGGTCTATTGGTGGAATGGCATGAAGAAGGATATATCGGGCTTTGTAGATAAATGTCCAAACTATCAGCAAGTCAAAACCGAACACTAAAAACTAGGGGGTTTGTTACAAGATATAGATCTTCCCACTTGGAAGTGGGAGGAGGTGAATATGGACTTCGTTGTGGGGTTGCCTCGTACTCGAAGGCGACATGTCTCTATTTGGGTCATTGTTGATAGGATGACGAAGTCAGCCCATTTTCTTCCTATCAAGATTTCCTTCTCGGCAAAAGACTATGCTAAGTTATACATCGAGGAAATAGTGAAGTTACATAGGGTTCCTTTGTCCATCATATCGGATTGGGGTACTCAGTTTGCTTCACATCTTTGGAAAGCATTCCAATTAGGGCTTGGTACCAATGTTAAACTTAGTACCGTTTTCCACCCTTAGACGGATGGTCAAGCGAAATGGAACATTCAAACCTTAAAGGATATGTTGAGGGCGTGTGTGATTGATTTCAAGGGAAATTGGGACGATCATCTTTCATTGATTGAATTTGCCTACAACAATAGTTACCACTCAAGCATTGCCATGGCTCCATTTGAAGCACTTTATGGTAGGAGGTATAGATCTACGGTGGGTTGATTTGAAGTAGGTGAGTTTGCTCTAATTGGTCCCGATCTAGTTTTTGATGCCATTGAAAAAGTTTGACTCATTAGAGGGAGGTTGAAGATGGCTCAAAATTGGCAAAAGTTCTATGCCGACAAAAGAAGAAGGGATCTTAAATTCGAGATTGGTGATTGGGTCTACTTAAAAATCTCATCTATGAAGGGTGTGATGAGGTTTGGCAAGAAGGGGAAACTTAGTCCTCGATATGTAGGGCCATACCAAATCTTGACATGTGTGGAAAAGGTTGCATATGAATTAGACTTACCTAGTGTGTTGGCTCCGGTTCACCCAGTGTTTCATGTCTCCATGCTAAAGAAGTGCATTGGTGATCCGGTATCCATCTTTCCCTTTGAGGGTTTAGGAGTTGATGAAAATCTTTCCTATGAAGAAGTTTCGGTTGAGATTTTAGACCAACAAGTTAAGAAGTTAAGGAACAAAGAGGTAGTTTCTGTTAAAGTCTTATGGAGGAATCACTTAGTTCAGGGTGCTACTTGGGAGGCCGAGGCTAATATGAACCCGCCATCCTCATCTTCTTCCTTCTACTCCTACCCCTACTTGAGGTAATTAGTTCTTGAGTTGGAGTTTTGGAATAATTGTATTATGAGTTTTCTTTATGATTTTCTTATGTGTGCATGTTCTTGTAAGAATTCATGTTTAGCATGTATTGAGTTTTCATGATTTATGTATTCCTCATGTGGGGCTGCACTTTAGTATAATTGTTGCATATTTGACTTCGTGAGGTGAACTAATGAACATGTGTGCTATACTTTTTTATGATATGGCTAAATGGCTCTTTATTGATTGATTGTGTTGAGATTGTTGCATGGAGAAGGTAGTTCCTCCTAAGATGATATGAAATGATAATGTTGTGCATAGTGGGTTGTAGATGTAGTTCCTACCTCCTTGTGATTGCATTGATTATGTCTTGAGGTGGAGTGATGTTTCTCTTATGTTTTGTGCATTGTTAATGTAGCATGTTGTTGGGTTGATAATCTTGAGTCGTTAACCCCTTAATGTGTTTTAAAGTGTCATTCGAGGACGAATGTTCCTAAGGTGGAGATAATGTAACACTCCAGAAAATGCTAGGTTAAGCTAGAGCCTAAGAATGTGAGCTAATGTTGAGGTTCAAGGAGGTTAGTGAGTTAACGTCAAGATTTGAGTCGTAAAATAAGTTCCCTAACTTGATACTAAGTTCCTAGAGCCTATATGTCAGGGTAAGGCTCCCACAAGCACCCCCAAGGGCCCTTGATGAGAGCCAATGGGTTGCTCTAAAAGCTGCCAAAAGAAACATCATTCATGAAATGAGGACCACGAGGTGTGGATTGACTCACGCCCCGTAGATGGGAGTCGTGAGTCCAGCCTTAGCCTCCTCAAAGGTCCCCCAAAAATCCATGTTCCAGCCCCATTCCACGGACGTGCAGTACGGTTCGTGGACCAGCTCATGCTCCGTGGAAAGGTCTCGTGAGTTGAGACTTAGTCTTCTCACCAAGACCTCGAACAACCCCTCTCTAAACCAAACCACCGACGGTCCGTGGACCCATCCACATTCTGTGGTTTGGGGTTCGTGGATCGTGCCTGGGCAAGCTGTCTTGGTTCGGCCTTAGAGGGGGTGTTTTGGTAAATTACTAAGTCATTTGTTTAGGGTAGGGACGATTGTATTTAGTTGATTTAAGTTTATTAAACTATTTTTAAGTATTAAACAAGTCTTTAACTTTCATAACTCACAAACTCAAAAAAATCAAACCCACTTCCCCCCAAGAACTTTCCCTCTCTAAACTCCATTGAAGAACATAGAAGAAGCTCAAGATTAGGGTTCAAGCTCTAAGATTTTCACTCAAATTTCGTGGGAAAACATCAATCAAGGTATGGGAACCTTGATTCATGGAATACTTTACTCCATGAAGACCTCTCAACTCAATTTCGAAAATGGGTTTTATTGTTCAAAAACTAGGGTTTTCATTCTAGTTATGGGTTCTTCCTAAAAACATTTTCATTATGTTATTCGATGTATATTATGGATGATTGGACGTTTTAATGGTGATTTTATAGTAAAACTCCCCATGAACCCATGAACTACCCCATGAA
The DNA here is from genome assembly GCA_029582685.1 of Solanum piurae. Lineage (NCBI taxonomy): Eukaryota > Viridiplantae > Streptophyta > Magnoliopsida > Solanales > Solanaceae > Solanum > Solanum piurae. Next base: position 17,138 of record JAJOOO010023906.1, read on the forward strand.
CCCAATTTCATAAATTTCAATGAAGGTATTGATGCAAGGTGATTTCTACTATGTATTATGGTTATGTTAATTTGGTTATGAAACCTTGCCTTATTCATGTTGATGATAGTATATCCTAAATGTAAGCGTGAGACTTGATTCATGACCTTGCAATGGGTAAATTCTGAAGGATTGTTCATGATTGTTGATAGTTATTGATGAAGTTATGAACTCATTTGAAAGGTGAGAATCCTATGACTATTGTGTGAATTGATGTTGGAAGACTAATTTCCCCTATTATTACACATGTTTATGGATAAATTGTCTAGGATGATGTTGATGTTGTTGTGTTGATTGAAGGGCTAGTTCTCATGAAAACACTATGAATAATGAGGTGAAAGTTACTCAACCTAAAATGATGATTCTAAGGTGAAAGGTAGTTCTCACTTAAATGAATCTATGAGCTATTTAGTGAGTTTTATTGAACGAAGGGTAAAGTATGGCTTCACACACGTAGATTCAATTCCTTACTAATTATGTATAATTGGAAAATAATGCTTAGTACCGAGTGGATATGGACAATGAGGAAAAGGCCCCTCCGCTAATCCAATAGGTTGGGTCATCTATAGTAAACTCATGAGATGGAAGCTTCTCCGCTAATACAATAGGTTGGGTTTCTAGTAGCAATCTCCCTATCCCATAACTGTGTGCCAAACGTAGGACTTAGCTAGTGGATCCACTTAGAAGCTAAATATGATTAGTTCTACCTTCGGCAAGTAAGAACGCCTTCTTTTGGTGTTGGGTTATATGACTCCGAATTCCATGTAGCTCACATGGTCTATGTCGGTTATGGCTAATATTCCCTAATAATAATAAGATAATGAATATGATAGGAACTATACTATGACTTCTTAATGGGTTTACTTGGTAGGAGTGGGGGTATGGGACTTCACGTTTACATTGCACAACGAGACTTATGAGGATGTTGTGGAATGGTTTCCTTATGGTATGATACGTTATGAATAGATGACTTTCCTTTTGTTTAGTTCATGTACTTGTATAATTCCTCACTTATGACTATGGATTATGGTAAGCTTGAAGATTATGGTAATTAATATGTGGCTTCAAGGAATGCTTAGTAAGGTTGGTATTATGGGTTGCCAACCATACATTCCACAAGTGTTCTTAGAGGTTGCTAAGGTATTGATATTACTATGTTATGAGTGTATTGTGACTATAGCTTGTCTTCTATGTTTGAAAATGCATATTGCTTTCCAAACTTGATAAATGCATACTTCCAAGAAAAATATCCTATTTAGCATATTTAAATGTTTTTATGCATGTTTCCATACTTAGTACATATTTGTGCTAACCCTTTCATTTCTTCATTCTATGAGTATAGGTCCCGGACGTTGATTCATTACTTTCTTCTTAAAAGTAAAGCTTGGGCCGACTATTTCCTAAGTTTTGGTGAGTCGTCCAGTTCGAGGACCAGATGTTATTTCAGTCTTAGTTTTAGTCATACTTTATTATTATCTTAAGACTTTCATTGATGTAAATGATTAAGCCCCTAATTCCGTACTCTTATGTTTAGATGGTTTTTAATGAGACAAGTCTAGTATTTCAACAACTCTTTATATATGAAATTTGAAGTTTGACTTCTGTTTAGAAAAGTTTTAATTTTCCACATTATTTCTTATGACATTATGTGTATGCTTATGCTAAGGGCTTGGATGCGACCTCTTCGGGGTCAACTACGCCATGTTACGTCTAGGGGGTAACCCCAGGTCATGACAATTTGCCTATGAATTTGATTTGATTTGTGATATGCTTGATGCCCCTATCCATGTTTCTACCCTAGTTGGAGAGTCAGTCATAGTCACCCATGTCTATCGTACTTGTCCTATCTTGTTTTTGGGTTTTCAGACTTGGGTTGTTTTGGTTATTTTGGATATGACTGACTTTGATAACATCTTAGGCATGACTTGGTTGTCCCCCTATTGTGTTGTGCTTAATTCTAATACTAAGTCTGTGCCTCTAGAGATCCCGGGTAGGGAAATGTTAGAGTGGGAAGGGGTGTACAAGTCTAAGCCAGCTAGGAATATATCCTCTATTCGGGCTAGGATACTGGTGGGGCAGGGTTGTTTGGTTTATTTGGCTCTTATTTGGGATGTTGAGATTGAGTCTCCCTCTATTGAGTCTATTCATGTGGTGTTAGAATTTAGAGAAGTGTTTCCTAACTGATTTGCTTGGTATGCCTCTGGATAGAGATATAAATTTATGTATTGACTTGGAACCTGGTACCCGTCCTATTTCCATCCCTCCTTATCATATGGCTCCGGCGGAATTGAGAGAGCTTAAGGCTAAAATCCAAGAGCTTCTTGATAAAGGATTCATTCGTCCTAGTGCTTCCCCATGGGGTGCTCCTGTCTTGTTTGTTAAGAAAAAGGATGGTAGTATGAGAATGTGGATAGACTATCGTCAATTGAATAGGGTAACCATTCGGAACAAGTATCCACTGCCTCAGGTAGATGATCTGTTTGACAAGTTGCAGAGTGCATTCGTTTTCTCTAAGATTAATCTAAGGTCTTGCTATCATTAATTAAAGATTAGGCATGATGATATACCAAAAACGGCATTTAGGACCCGCTATGGGCACTATGAGTTTCTAGTTATGTCGTTTGGGTTGACAAATGCGCCTGCAGATTTCATGAGTTTGATGAATGGTGTATTCAAACCCTTTCTTGATTAGTTTGTGATAGTATTTATTGAAGACATTTTGGTTTATTCAAAAAGTGGGGAAGAGCATGCCGACCATCTTCGTATTGTTCTGGGTGTTCTTGGGAAACCAAAGGTGTATGCGAAATTTTCTAAGTGTGAATTTTGGTTGACTTCGGTTGCCTTTTTGGGGCATGTAGATTCAAAGAAAGGGGTAATGGTAGATCCCCAAAAGATTGAAGCAGTCAGGAATTGGGTTCAGCTTAGATCGATCACCGAAATTAGAAGTTTTGTGGGGCTCGCTAGCTACTATTGACGGTTTGTGAAAATCATTGCTTCTATTGTCGCACATCTGACAAGGTTGACCAAAAAGGAGGTACCTTTTGAATGGACTGAAAAATGTGAGGAGAGCTTTCAAAAACTCAAGACTCTCTTGACCACCGCACCTATTCTAGCACTACCCATTGAAGGTAAAATTTAATTGTTTATTGTGACACTTCACATTTGGGTTTAGGTGTTGTGTTTATGCAAGATAAGAATGGCATAGCTTATGCATCGCGATAGTTGAAGGTGCATGATTAATAATATTTGAAAGACACTTCATCCAATTCTAAGAGTCAACGATCGTTAATCAGTATAAAACCCAATTAAATGAATTGGGGTCGAATCCCACAGGGAGCGGTACGTGTTTCAATTCAATTGGGAAGAATGAACATGGTCAAATCAGTCATAGGAATAAAAATTATCGAGTAAATACATCATTAAAATTAAGGGGTGACACGAATGTCAAATGGGGGGTTGTTGGTTTTGATTATCAACTACAAACAACAGTCACAATAATACAAATTAACAATAATGAGACGGGTCCTTGGGATGTGATCGATTATAGTCTAATATAGACAAATGGGTAATTGCAACTATTAGTAAATACCTAGATATTAGTGAGTAGGCTATGCTATAGTGGATGTAAATTTTCTCTCGAACAATTTACCCCGAATCAAGTGATTTCTCTCGAACATCAACAAGCATGCAAAATAAGACCAGCCCACACCTTAATCCATTCACTCTCTCGAGCTGAATGTGTGGAATTGGGTTTAGGATTCACACTCTCGAGCTGAACCCAGGTCAACCCAATACCCACAAACCATCAATCAAAAAATTTAGTTCTAAAACCTCTCTCTCAAGCAAGCCAAGAACACAAAGCTAGAACTGCATTTGCGACTACAATTCTTAAATTAAACCACAATTATTCATTAAAATCATGTTTAAATAACATTTAAACTAACAATTAGCAATACCCATAAGCTAAATCATCCCATAATCACACCCCAAGAATTGGGGTTTTAGCTAGACATCATAAAAAGGTAAAACTCGTTACCAAATTGATTATTCATCAACTGGGTAAGAGTGATTTCGTCCTTACAATGCTCCAATTTGAAGAATCTCAAAGACCCACTTCCAATTTCTGAAAAGTGAATTTCTTCAATACTTCAAAGTTAAGGAAGACTACAGAAAACTATCTCCAGGTGCTCAAAACTTCAAAAAATTGTCTCAAGATAGATAATAGATGAAAAAGATGTTCAAAAATGTATTTATACTCGCCGAAGATAATCTACGAAAGCTCATTCGGTGAAGTAAGTCGGGCTTGCCGAACCACTGGGCGAGCTGCCCTTTGGTCTTTTCCATTGCCCTTTTGCTTTGACATTCAGCATCCTCAAGGTCTGTAACTTTAGGCGATCTATCACTACATCGCGGAACTACTCGACGATCTACCGACTGCTCCTTTTTATTGGTGACTTGGTTTCTTCCCTCAGGGCTTGGAACACTGGAACTTTAGGCCGTTAGATAGCCTTTCGGTGATTCCCCAAGTGAACTTAGCGATCACCAGGCTTGCCTTTCTTCATTCTTTCTGTTTGTTTTGTTCCTTTTTGCTTGTTAGTGTCCTTGCTTTGTTCCTCAATCCATATTCTTGAAATAAAGTATTTAACATCAGTTATTGGCACAAAATAAGCATTTGAAAACACTAAATCTATATAAACAAAGCCCAAAATAAGTCTAAATCTCGGACTCATCAACACCCCCAACTTAAACTTTTTTCTTGTCCTCATGTAAAACTCAAGTTCAGCAGTTCAAAAAGGATGTCTCAAATAGTGCTACAAAAGACTCAATCTTCAATGCACACAACAAGACTACACTTACTAATGCAAGGATAAATTGTGCACTCAAAGATTCAAGTTGTGACTCACCATTATCAAAGATGCTCAAGTTCACAATACTTGCTTCAAATGCAAGTTCAAGCTCAACAAATGTACTCAAATGCCCTCACAACAAAGATGATTCCATATTCACACACAATTTTTCAACAATATATAGTTCCGGAATCACATAAAACTCCCACACTCACAAAGATGGACACATGCATGACTTCACCCATAGGTTTGCCCTTATTTTCCGATCAACAATCGTTTCAGCTCACTCAACATCAAAAACGATCTTTTCAAGGCTTGTAACGGGGCTTAGTGTAAAGATATGGTCATTTAGGCTCAGTGGCTGCTATCCTCATGAAATATGGTATGAACATCACTTTCCTTCCTTTTCTTCAACATTTTCACTCATGCTCAAAATTCACCCCATTATTCACTTCCAATGGAATACCGGACACCCTATTTCTTTTGCTACTTTCACCACTTTATTTCCCAACTTTTTCATTCTTTTTGTTTTGCCGTCTTCTTTTCTTTCTCTTTTTTTTTTATATGGAGTGGTTCCATCTTTTTTCAAGTACATGGATCAAGGGGGATTTCTTCACACTTCTTGATTCACCTCCTCTTTTCACCACACACCCAACTTAGGCCAAAGCCTAAGTTGGCTATTCAAATAAACCGCACTTCATGAGGATTATGGGTGAATGGATAAAGATGGGTCTCGATTGCTCAACTTTGTTCCAAGAAAAAGATAAGGCTCAAGGGGGTTCAAGCAAGGTTCACACATCTGTCAAGGGGGTTCAAGCAAGGTTCACACTTCTCACAAGGTTGGCCACAAAAGAAGTATATTGTAAATTTGTTTCACTCTTTAAAATTGTTGCCTAAGATCATTTCAAGAGCTTGTATCACTTAGTCAACCAGACAAACGGGGTAAATTGTAGGTGTCATCACACAAGGTTCACAGTAAACTCATCACACAAGGCATTGGAACCAATATCAAACAAGACTCCACACTTTCGCTAGTGTGCAATGTTAATCACAAGAGACTCCATTCGATAACCGGCTAGTTACAATGAGATGCAAAAAGTCCACATATTATCTATGCAGCTTCATTTGGCCTCATCATAGCTGCACATTTATTTTTGTTCGTTTAAGAGCACTTTTCAAGTCATCGGTATTAATCATAACTGATACTCAAATTTGCACAAGAACATCCACATTCAAACACAACAAGAAATGACAATTTTTTTTAGATGGGTCAAAACCATTTCTATTCAAAACAAGGAGCCATAAGCTCAAACATCCACAAAACAATATCAACACACAATTTAAAACACAAAACCCAATATATATACAAAAGATAGTCACAAGAGGTAGGTATGGAAATACATCACCCCACCATAAACAAAAACTGCAGTTGTCCTCAAATGCAACAAAAATAATCAAAAGTCAATAAAAATGACAGAGAGGGAGGTAAAGAAATGTCCTGTCTACACAGTTGCTCCAACTGTCGGGGAATCAATGCCCAATGCAACACTATGATCCTAGGCATCAGTGCTCGGGGTAACATCAACACTAGCTCCACCAGATCCTGCCATGGGTGTATCAGCCAATGAAATCTGGATGGCTGAATCCACCATAACCTCCTCAACCGCTGTAAGGGCCTCATATATGGTATCCTCTTGGAGACCGAGCTGTTCCTCATCCGACTCTACCTTAGACTCAGCAGCATCCACTTCCTCCATAGGCACATCTCCGGTGGTAGCCGAAGGTATCTCAGAACTACCCAGAACACCTTGAGTCTCAGCTGCCTCAAACAAAGAGTTGAAGTCCGTAGACTTTAGATAGTCCACGTCCTTCCTCAAGTCTGCAACCTCGGCTTTCCAAGCCGTCATCTCTAATGTAGCCTCCTGTCGACTCTCACAAGTCTCTATTCTCGCTGTTAGAGCATAAATAGATAATCGAAGGGGTGTCAATGTAGCTTTGATGGATCGCTCAATCATCCAAGGTACCTCGGCCTCCAATCGGGTAGCTCGCGCATCGGCAGAATAGTCTAAGTCCCCCATCTTCAGTATCATGGCCTGAGTAATCCTGGTGAGCTGGGAAGCTATAGAAGAACCACGATCTTGGGAGGAAGTGGAAGCGGGTGTACCTGAAGGCTCGGAGGTCGGAGTAGGAAAAAGTGCCTCTGTAGGTATCGAATCAATATCAACCTCTAAGGATGTATCCACTGGAGCCTCTCTCCTCCATCCACCTCATCCCGAGTGTACTCGGTCTCTATGTGCCGGATATCTGTGGAAGATGTAGGGGTGACCTCTATGTCCCTCTTTTCATCACGAAGAATTCCAGCACACCGGCATAGCTATGTAATTAGGACCGGGAAGGGAAGGGACGTCTGGCGCTATTTGGCCCTCATGGCCATCTCCTGCTCGATAATGAGTCCCAAGTTCAGCCGCTTGTGTGCGATGATGGATCCTAGATAGGCCACCTTGGGGTGGCGGAACATGGACTCATTCTGTGAGGGCATGATGGAGCTTCTGATGAATCCAAACCAGTACCGCTCAACTACATTCAAATCCTTCTTCCTGATCAGAGCTCCTGCCTCAATCCACCTTGAGGTGATGTCAAAAATCAGTGGAGCAAGACAGCCCTTCAGATCATCTAGGGTCTATGCTGTAGCTAGCCCCTCATACTCATGCTCAAACTCCGCGGCTCTGTCAAGTGCAGCATTGATGTCATCGCTGCTGCACCACACTTCTTTCCCTTAGACCACTACGGACCACACCGATATGAAGGCACTGGACTTTTTCTTCCCCTGGGGAACTAGCTCACTATACACATCGTAGAACTCACGAACCCAGGTGGGTATATATGGACCTCAGGGCCTAGTGAAGATGTCAAAGCGATGGTACCAAAGTGTATCCCTCACCCTAGAATATCTGCCCTCTAGTCCCTGTATGGACAACAGTTTCTCCTCGAGAATCATCCTCAATCACTCGGCATTTAGCCTATTCAGTAGTCGAGGAGAAGGACCCTGAACTGGTAGTGCTACAACCACCGTCTGTGCCGGAGCTAGAACTATATCAGCAGTAGGAGGGCTGGCCTCTTATGTCCTAGACAGACCTTGATGAAATCTTGAACGAATCTCAGCCCACCGGGATTACAGAGGTTGGTCATCCTCAATTCAGAGAATGCAGCTTAGGAATTGAAGGACTCCTCGTCACTGCCAGAGTTGTGCTCTGGTATCTCAGCTGTAGGCACTTTGCCCTTTTCTTTACCTCCTTTTAGAGGTGCTTGTTTGCCCTTTTTAGAGGGAGTAACTACTCCCTCTTTGATAACAACGTCCTGTGCTCTTTTTTGGGGTGGCTTACCACTATCTCCCAAGTTGGTCCTAGCCATATCTACAATAGACGTCAAAAAGCGTTAGAAATAATCCAAGAAAAATGCAGAAATCATGTTGCAGAAAGACTCGCTGAACCAATTGGCGAGTCGCCGAATCACTTTGGTGAGCCAGATCGAGCTCGCCGAATGGATTGGCCTAAAAGTTTCCCTAAAAAAATATAGGTCAGCGATATACAGGGCCTTTCGGTGAATCGCCAGCACCATTCGGCACACTCAGACTAGCCCACCAAAAATTACAGTATATTTTAGGGGTTAGAGGCGCCGAAAGGGTGATCAAGGGATACTTTCGGCGAGTCACCGAGTGAACTTGGAGAGCTCAGGCTTCTCGCCTAAAGTTACAGAACCAAACTCAACCAAATTATGAAAATAAAGGCGATCTAAGGGGGACTTCAGAGAACCACCGAGTAGTTCGGCGAGCTCGACCTAGCTCGCCAAATTGCCCAATATGCCAATTTTCAACCCCAAATCACAAAATCAAACCCGCAGCCCTCAAAAACAAAATCAAACAACATACAAACTCAATTAATCCCAGACCCATATGAACCATGCCACCGGGGTACTCATACTTTCCCTGGTTTGGCCAAGATTGTCCATTCTACAACTTTAGCCCTTAAGAATGACGTCAAATGCTCCATCATTGGGCAAAGCACGTCATTTAGCACAATTTGGATTACTCAGACTTTACATGACTAAAATCAACAAAAATTTAACATAACCCATAAGTTTATAATTAATTTAAAAGCACGAAATTCAGGAAATAAACCATTTAGGCAATTTTAGCACAGTTACAAGAATACGAAAGGCAACTAACACACATTTATGATTTCATAAAGGCCCAGCACACATCAATAAGAATTAAACAATTGCATTTGATTTTAACCACTATTTAAGAGCTCGAGGTTTGGAAAAACCAACCTTGAATGCCGAATTCAGATTTTGTAATGCTAGGCGGTAGAGAATTCAAACTTCGAGCACAAGATCAATGTCCAAAAAGCGATAACAAGCAAGAATATTGAAATTTAAAGAGTGGGTGTGATTGTATGAAGTTAAAAAGTGAAGGAATATGAAAGAGTTTGAAAGTTTAAACCTTGGGCCTTTTAAAAACCGTCTAGTTCTCGGCCCTTCGACCATATTAGTCGACTTTGCCGAACCACTCGGTGACACGCCGAGTGGGTACTTACCTCGCCATGTTTTACCGGACCTCCAGTTAATTTGGGGGTCCAAATGGTGGACAAAATCGGGCTCGCCGACCTGTTCGGTGAGTCACCGACTTGTCCATGGGCCCACCGAGTTTTACAGACTCCAACTTGATTTTTTTCTGAGTCCAACATCGGTCCAAGTTGGGCTCGTCGACCTCTTCGGCTAGTCGCCGACTGGACTCTTGGCTCACCAACCTGCACTTTTCAAACACATTCCACTTTATTCACCTGCACAATCAATATCCGTTATTCAATATCAAAACAAAAAGCAATAAAAACTTGAGTTGCCTCCCAAGAAGCGCCTTAGTTAACGTTGTGCCACGACGCAAGTCCCCACTCAAGTTTTGTTCTTGGGGTTTGCCATAGTATGACTAGGCAATCCTCCTTGTTGTTTGGGGTTAAGATGAGAAGAAATCTGACCCATTTGGGTCTCCAACTGCTTGATAGAGATGGAATGAGAGGTCACCATCTGTTTGACAGTCGATACATCTTTCTTCATTTCCTTCAAAACATTATCGGACCCTTCAACCTTGTTGATAATACGTGAGAGCATATCCTCAGTCTGGCCACCCTCAAAATCTTTGGGCTTTTGACGCTGTGGGGAGGAACATACCTATCCTTCTCCCCATATCTTTCCTTCCAAGTGGTATTCCGATCACGCCACTCTCTATCATGGTCTCTCCAGCCCTCATCTCTATTCCAACCTTGGTTACCACCCAGCCTTGGGTAGTTTGCACGATAACCTCCTTCTTGGTTGTCAAGGAAGTTCAATTCCTCATTGTACAACGCTTTAAAATTGGCCTCATCGGGGTTTACACACCTAAAACCCATAGCACTTACACTCCTAGCACCAACACCCATGACATTTTTGGCTAAAATGTCAAGTTGGGTTATCATCTTTGCCATGTTTTGGTCACTCTCTTGATCTTTCTCAAGCTTCTCCTTTGTCAATTTAAAAGTGAGAGGGGAGACCTGATCTTCACGGATGTACCATGCCTGGTTTATGTTAGTCATGCCATCAAGGCGTTGGGCTGCTATCACATAAGGCTGCTGTATTAAACCTCCCAGAGAAAGTTGATCAGTCACTCCGTATTTCACTAAATCAAGGCTTCTGTAAGAGTACTACAACAAGACATTTTCGGGCATTCTATGAGTTGGGCATTGCAGCACCAACTTTTTAAATCTTAGCCAAGTCTCATGGATTGGCTCACCCTCCAAATGCTTCAAGCTTTGGATAATGTCCCTAAGTGTCATCATCTTCGAAGAAGGGAAAATTGCACTTGGAATGCAGTGACAAGATCTACCCATGAAGTGATAGAATCTCTTGGCAACTCCACCAACCACTTACATGCTTCTCCCATTAGAGAAAATGGGAACAACCTCAACCGAACTGATTTTTGAGATATGTTCTTAAAGGAGAACGGTCCACAAACATTGACAAAGTTCCTTATATTCTCATGGGGATCCTCATGAGCCAACCACCAAACAACCCTTTCAATTGTAAGAGTTGTAACATGGTGCTTGTAATGTGGAACACAACGTTCCCTTTAGCTGGAGGCAAGCGAATGGCACCAACTCCACCCATTAGATTTGGGTCATTGACATTCAGTTCATTAACATCACTGATATTTCCGATGTCATCTTGGTGGATGACTTGGCTACCATTACTTCCGTTGACACTCATTTCCTTTGTTTCAACAGCAACACAAAAAACGAAACTAAAAATAAGTAGATTCAACTATGATTAAAAAGAACACAATTCAACTTCACCAAAAGAATTTCAAACAACACCACTCCCCAGCAGCGGCGCAATTTTGATTAATAACATTTCAAAGACACTTCATCCAATTCTAAGCGCCAATGATCGTTAATCAGTACAAAACCCAACTAAATGAGTTGGGGTCTAATCCCACAGGGAGCGGTACGTGTTTCAGATTCAATTGGGAAGTATGAACATGGTCAAATCAGTCATAGGAATAAAAATAATTGAGTTAAGACATCATTCAAATTAAGGGGTGACACGAATATCAAATGGGGGGGGGTTGGTTTTGATTATCAACTACAAACAACAGTCACAACAATACGGATTAATAATATTGAGACGGGTTCATTGGATGTGATCGATTATAGGCTAATATAGAAAAATAGGTAATTGCAACTATTAGTAAATAGCTAAATATTAGTGAGTAGGCTAGGCTTTAGTGGAGGTAAATTTTCTCTTGAACAATATACCCCGAATCAAGTGATCTCTCTCGAAGATCAACTAGCATGCAAAATAAGACCATCCCACACCTTAATCCATTTACTCTCTCTAGCTGAATGTGTGGAATTGGGTTTAGGATTCACTCTCTCGAGCTGAACCCAGGTCAACCTAATACCCACAAACTATCAATTAAAAACTTTAGCTCTAAAACCTCTCTCTTGAGCAAGCCAAAAACACAAAGCGAGAACTGCATTTGCAACTACAATTCTTAAATTAAACCACAATTAATTATTAAAATCACTTTTAAATAGAATTTAAACTAACAATTAGCAATACCTATAAGCTAAATCAGCCCATAATCACATAACCACACCCCAAGAATTGGAGTTTTAGCTCGACATCATAAAAAGGAGAAAATTGTTACCAAATTGATTAACCATCAACTGGGTATGAGTAATTTCGTCCTTTCAATGCTCCAATTTGAAGATTCTCAAGGACCCACTTCCAATTTCTCAAAAGTAAATTTCTTCAATCCTTCAAAGCTAAGGAAAACTAGAGAAAAAACTGTCTCCGGGTGCTCAAAACTTCAAAATAATGTCTCAAGATAGATAATAGATGAAAAAGATGTTCAAAAATGTATTTATAGTCACTGAAAATAATCTACGAAAGCTCATTCGGTGAAGTAAGTCGGCCTCATCGAACCACTCGGCAAGCCACCCTTTGGTCTTTTCTATCGCCCTTCTATCTTGGCAGTCAACATCCTAAAGGTCTGGAACTTTGGGCGATCTATCACTGCATCGCAAAACTACTCGGTGATCCGCTGACTGCTCCTTTGTATCACCGACTTGGTCTCTTCCCTCAGGGTTTGGCATACTGGAACTTTAGGTGGCCATATAGACATTCGACGTCGCCAAGTGAACTTGACGATCACCAGGCTTGCCTTTCTTCATTCTTTCAGCCTGTTTTGTTCCTTTTTGTTTGTTAGTGTCCTTGATTTGTTCCTCAATCCATATTCCTGAAAATAAAGGATTTAACATTAGTTATTGGCACAAAATAAGCATCTGAGGACACTAAATCTATATAAACGAAGCCCTAAATGAGTCTAAGTCTCGGACTCATCAGTGCATGAGAGGAATTATCCAACACACGATTTAGAGTTGGCAACGGTAGTGTTTGCTCTTAAGATCTGGTAGCATTACTGATGTTTTGCATATTCGTAATCAACGACACAACTTCCAATACAAGTGTCTACGAATTGTGTAATAGTATAGTAACCCAACCAAGGGTTGGGGTCGTGTCCCAAGGGAATAGTAGTGAAAATAGTAGTTAATTATAATTTCATTCTAATTGGTGGTAGCTAAGGAGATTTACGAATAAAAACATTGTAAATTGCGTATTTGTAATCAACGACACAACTTCCAATACTGTCTATGAATCGTGCAATAGTATAGTAACCCAACCAAGGGTTGGGGTCGTGTCCCAAGGGAGTGGTAGTGAAAATAGTAGTTAATTAGAATTTCATTCTAATTAGTCGTAGCTAAAATGATTTGCGAATAAAAACATTGTAAATTAAAGGGGGGGGGGGACACAAAAGTGTCAAATATCAATTTGGAGGTTTTGTCACAAGTATAGCAAAAACAACAAGAAAATCAAGTATGG
>JAJOOO010023907.1:0-19856 GCA_029582685.1 Solanum piurae
GATAAACATTTGCTAATTTAAAAAATATTATTAGAAATAGAATATGTTGAAAAGAAAATAAATAATATATTTATTTGAAAAAATGAGCAGTTTTTACCCAAAATAACAATAAGGGCATTTTTGGACCAAAATATTGATGGAAAGGATATTTTTGGACCAAACTACAAACGGAGGACATTTTTGTTCCTTTCGAATAGTTTAAGGGCATTTTTTACCCTTTTCCCTAATTATAATAATACTATAAATATGAGAGCTAAACTACCTGAAGACCAAAAATAAAGTCTCTTTTAGTTAATATAAATAATTCTTGCATAGCTTTTTTTTTTAGATATTAATCACAAGAAAAAATATAATTGATTGCTTTTGATAATAAATCATTGAATAACAAACAACTATATACCTAGTTAAATTTCATATATAGAGTATGAAGAGATAGACGGTAGAGTTGATACATATTTTATTCTTATCTCATGAAGATAATCATTACTCAAACAACCTCTTACCATATGTAGTAGTTCAATTCAGAGTTTCATTCAATTCCTTGTGTGTTCAGTAAGTGTACTGTATTTTACCTGATGTTCACCTCATCAAATTATCAGTATTATGTGAAACTAACGATAAGACTTAAAGAACTGATCCAAATTAGACTGCATCACACAAATTGTATGAGATATATATATTGATCAACCACCTGACCTATCACCTACTACACAAAATAGTACTTCAGGAACATTCTCAATCGCAGAAAAGAGCAAGGTATACAAGTTTGTTGATTGCAATAAAAAATATGTCACCTTTTTTATTATACGTATTAGCTTCAATAAATTGGAAAATCTAAAAAAATATTTCAATTGAGATTGATGTGTATGATTAAACTAAAGTTTGTAGAGATGAATGGTTAACGTAACTACTTAATAGATATTTGAAAATATGCACAAAATTATATTCAAAATTTAAATAAAAAAAGACTAATATGAACACTTATCATGTGTATGTTCAGGTGCTTAGCTTCAACAAATTATAATTCGAGTGACTAAATGAAATTTAGTGAAAAGTTTAAAGAATAACTATCAATGTATTAAGTTAAAAATTTATATTTTAAAACTTTATATTTAATCAAACTATCTTCGTATAAATTGAGACGGAGTGAGTAATAAAATGATTTTTAGACAAAATTATAGCATGTAGGACAATTGAGAACCGCAGGATAAAATTGATGATTGTGTTCTCAATTTGTTACCAAATACCAATCACATGTCTCATGTTGTGACTTGACATGTTTCATACGGCGTATTTTCATTTTTTTTCTTTTGTTTTCAAACTCAAAATACACAATATTATCATATATATCTACGATATCTAGTATAATAATAAAAATATGAGGGCTAAACTATCTAAAGACCAAAAATAAAGGCTCTTATAGTTAATAATTCTTGCATAACAATTTTTTAATTATTAATCACATGATAAAATATAATTAATTGCTTGATAATAAATATTGCATAACAAACAACAACATGGTTAAATTTTACAGATAGAGTCGGAAGAGATAGACCGTAGAGTTAACATAGACTTTAACCTTACCTCATGAAGATAGTCACTACTCAAACAACTTCTAACCATATGTTGTAGTTCAATTCAGAGTTTCATTCAATTCCTTGTGTGTTCATGTCTTCAAGAACTGATCCAAATTAGACTGCCATCACACAAATTGTATGAAATATATATTGATCAACCACCTGACCTATCACCTACTACAAAAAAAATAATACTTTTAAGAACATTCTCAACTGCAGAAAAGAGCAAGGTATAATAGTTTGTTGATTAGAAAGAAAAATATGGCACATCTTTTTACTATATTTATTAACTTCAATAAATTGGAAAATCTCAGGAATGTTTCAATTAAGATTGATATGTATGATTAAAGTAGAGTCTGTAGAGATGAGTGGTTAGCTTAACTACTTAATAGATGCTTGGAAATACACACAAGATTATTTTCAAATTTTAAATAAAAAATATCCAGTATAAACATTTTATCATGTGTATGTTCAGATGCTTAGCTAAAACAAACTGTAATTTGAGTGTTCAAATGAAGTTTATTGAGAAGCTTAAAGAATAACTATCGATGTATTAAACCTAAATAATAACTCCGGGCTAAATTCCTTACTATTTATCACCCATAACAATCTTTGTGCTTCTCTCTTGATTTCAATTTACGTGACATCATTTTTATAAAAAAATCATTTTTAAAAAGTGATATTTTTATATTTCATAATAATTTAAACTTTAAACTTTTTATCTTATCCGAAATAATATACAACTACACATTTATGATTTTTTAAAATCGACTTTACTTTTATAATTTGTTTATCGTCAAACACTTTCACGTAAATTAAAAACTAAAGGAACATTATCCATCGGCCAAACCTAACCCTATGCATTACTCCAATTCACGTAGTTTCGTTGAATTATTTGTGTTTAATTATGTCTTCAACTAGGTAATTAGTATTACTTATAATAGGTTTTCGTGTCTTCTTTTCTTTTTGTTTTCCCTATATTTCTCCCTCATTCTTGAATTTGTTTTCTATGTACATGTCCACTGAATTTGGATAAAAATTTGGGGGTATCTGTTTTTAAAATTTTATATTCTATCAAATACATTTATATAAATTGAAACGAAATAAGTAATGAAATGTTCCTTAAGACAATATTATGGCAGGTAGGGAAATTGAGAACCACAAGACAATTTCTTACCAAATACCAATCACATGTCTCATGTGTGACTTGACATGTTTCATACGGCGTATTTTTATTATTTTTCTTTTGTTTTCAAACTCAAAATGCATAATATTGTCATATATATCTACGATCATCATTATCTAAAAGGTTAATTTATTATAATAATTATAATTTTTTTCGAAATTGATCTTTCACATATACATTACATGTTGTTTGTGATAATATTTTGTTCTAGCAATAAATAATATAGAAATAATCGATATTATTATATTGATGTTTGATTGTATTTATATTGTTCCTTGAACTTTAGTTAGGTGTTGCTCCAATGTTTTTTCTTTTAACTTATTTCCTTAATATTTGATCTATTTATTCCAATGTTTTGAAGTGTTTAATAGCTTCTTCTCATCACTTTACTCTTCTTTTGAGTAATTATTCATTCTAAGTAAAATGTAATATTTAAATTGATATGTAGGTAAATTAGCACTTCCAATCTCTAAGTTAATATTGATAAATTCTGAATTCGGTTCTGGTAAGTTTTGATTAACATACTTAAATATAAATTAATATATATATATATGTACTTTTGATTTCTCCAATTGGTGAATCTTTGCGAATTTAACCAATTATTAAGTGATAAAACATACCATTGTCATTATGTTATGTTAAGTTTGTATTGTTAATTATTTCATATTTGAAGGCAATATTAATTATAAAAATAGTCTAATATCACTTATTTTCAATAGAAAGGGAACAAAAACACATATCTTAATTAATTAAACACTAAGTATGC
Source organism: Solanum piurae (assembly GCA_029582685.1). NCBI lineage: Eukaryota > Viridiplantae > Streptophyta > Magnoliopsida > Solanales > Solanaceae > Solanum > Solanum piurae. The sequence continues at coordinate 3,530 of JAJOOO010023907.1, forward strand.
ATAATCCAAAATTACAAGAATTAAAACAAAAATTTAAGAATAATTAAGAGATCAAAGAATAAAAGAATACTTTTCATATCAATTTTTTTTAAAAAAAAGGTTTAATGTACTATTTCTTCTGCCCCAATTTATGTGACATCATTTAATCAGACAAGAAATTTAGGGGTTGTTTGGTTGGAAACAAGTTATCACAGGATTAGTTATCCTGGGATAACTTTTCGCATCACTATAATATAAATGGTGGGATAAGTTATCCCAAACATGGCAACCAAACAAGATACAAATTTTTTATCCCATCACTATTTATTTTTATCCCTCACACCAAACGAAAGATATAAGAGAAAAAGTATGATATGTTTACTAAATTATCCTTTTTGTGATAGTGTAGAAATAGCCTAGTGTAGGAAATTTAAGATATAAGAGATAGTGCATCTCCATGATGTTAATAAGTTGCGTTGCATGATTTCTTTTGTGTGTTCCTAACCTGCTGAGGGAGAATAATCTCCTTTAGCAATATCTTTCCTAGTTTAATTATAATTGTGAACTGTCGAGAGGTTTTAATTGACCTTTTATAACCAATTTATTCATCCAAGTCCGAAAGTCACAAAGCTCTCTTCTCATTGATTGCCAATAACTAATTTAAGTTCAATGTCAGCCAGATTTTCAAGTACTATAGTCTTTCCTTCTCACCTGCTAACTCGTAGAAAGAAGCTTTCATTCTAAAAACCGTACCATCTCACCTTTCTCCATTTACTAAAATGTCTAATGGTCTGTTCTTTGACTTTACAAATAAGTATATATATGAGTTTCTTCAACTTTCTTGTCAAACGAAAAATCATCTTAGTTTTTCATCACAATTTCATCTCTAAGAGTCGAAATATATTTAATCAATTGGCAGACACGGAGTTGAGAGAATTTCAATTTTCCCTTTTATCAAATAATTAATCGAAGATTCTCGAAACTAAAATTTTCAACCATACATTCTTTTATTTTAATAAAACATGTCAAAATTTCCCATAGAATAGTCAATTTTTCCATGTTTTAATAATTTGATACTACATTAGGTGAGTGATCTTACAGCTGTCTTTAGAAAATATCTAGTAGTTTTGGAACCAATAACATCACAACAAAGGAGGGATATCCATGTCTAGTAGTTTTGATTCAGATTTTTTATTTTGAATAAAACGAGATATAAGTAATAGATTATAAATTCAATGAATTAAATAAATTAATATAACAATTCCTAATTCGAATTTATAAAATTTAAATCATAAATATCCGTTAATGATTAAGAATATGAGAAACTAAACAACTTGTCCAAATTAGGCCAAAGACTATTAAGTAGAGATAGGTTGACATCATATAGTTGTATGAGATATTTTTGATCAAGCACCATACCATCTCACCTACAAGTATACAACAAATAAAGAATACTTTAAGAATATTCTCAATTCTAGAAAAAGAAATATACACCTTGCAAAAGGGATGATTTGGTTGACCATATTAATTAGTATAATAAATCTCATGAGTGAGTATAATATTAATCACATCATAATATATAATGGTTTCATAATTAATCATTGCATAACAAACAACATATATCAAATGAAATTTCAAAAGTGATAGTGTATATACAAGACTTTACCCTCGTAAGAAAAAAAAAAGATTGAAACGATTTCTAACCATATTTAACCGTCCAATGCATGGAGTTTCATTACGTTCATCTCCTCAATCTAATAAGTGTACTTAATAATGCTCACTTCATCAAAATGTCAATATTACGTGGGATCAAGAATACATTGAACAATCTGAACAATATAGAGGCCTGTTTTTATACAAAAAGTGTAACGGAAGGATAAAATTATTATTTTTTTATAGGGAAAATGTAAATTGGACTCTTTTTACAACTAAATAATTGATCATACAGCACTACTTTTTAGAAATATCCCAACCAAATAAAAGATATGAAATATAAACAGACTTAATTAGAATTGGTCCAAATTAGGGTAACTAGTGATAGGCTGCCATGACACAAATTGTAGTATGATATATTGATCAACCACCTGACCTATCACCTACTACTTCTACTCTAAAAATAAAAAAGTTCTAGGAACATTCTGATCAACTGCAGAAAAGAGAAAGGTATACAAGTCAAAATAAATAAATAAATATTTTTTTATATTTCGTAACGATTTATATGACTTGTTTTAGATCATATATTTCAAAAGAGCATAATACATAAATGTGCTCTTTAATTTCGTTTCACATGAAATCTATCTCTTTGAATTTTTGGTGTGTACAAGTAGACTTGTATAAAATTGAACAAAAGCATGTGTTTCAAGTACATTCCAAATGGTTGTTAGTGTTCTACGTGTGTTATGCAACATAAAACACATTTGTTTGAATGCATATTTGTGCACACTCAAAATTAGAGGCACAAATATCATTTAATTTGAAGCCAAGTCAAAAGGAACATTATTCATTGGTCAAACAACCTCTAACCCTATGTATTACTCCAATTTATTGAATTATTTGTGTTTAATTATGTCTTCAATTTGGTAATCATTACTTATATTAGGTTTTCGTGTCTTATTTTTCTTTTTGTTTTCCCTATATTTCTCCCTCATTCTTGAATTTGTATATATCCATTGAATTTGGATAAGAATTTGGGGGTGTTTGTTTTCTTTATAGAATGGTCAATTTTGGAGGATAAAAACCAATTCATGAGGTATCTGTTTGTATCAAAAAAAAAAAAAAAAAACATGTTGAGATCATTTTCTCAACTTGTACACATTTTATTCTTACAAAAATAGAATATTGCTGACTATATATCGATTAGGAAAAGTAATAGAGAATTTGATCGATTATTTGTGTAAGTATTTGAGCAACGTATATAATGTATTATGTATATATTAGTAAATTTAAGGTATCGATTGAAATTATCTTTGATTAACAGTAACCTTTAACTAAAATCAAATTATTTCTTGGAATGAAATAATTTTAGCCACTATGTTATTAAACGATGAAAAACAAGTTGGTGCCAAAATTCAAATAAAGATGAAAAAATCGAATTTTATAACTTGTGGTCCTAGATGTTTTGAAGGTGATTGATATATTTATCTGAAATAATACAACATCAAGTCATTGCACTAATCAGTGTGTCAACTGATTTAATCATAATTTACAAATTAAATGACATTTTTTATATTTAAGATCAATTTAACTTTGGCTTCTCATTTTATTTATTAAATGATTTGTAACCACAAACATTGTTCTTATAGCTTTTCTTTCTTTAATTGTTTTTACAAGTAGGTGAGTTAGGGGTTCAAAAAGAAAATTGAAAAATCGAACTTTTATCACTAAGATGAAAATTTAATATTCAATCAATTAGATTATTACGATTTTCTTGTATAGCTCACTTCAAATTACAAATTTAATATTTATATTTTAAAATTTTATATTTAATCAAATTCCTTCGTATAAATTGAGATGAAATGAGCAACGAAATATTTTTTTAGACAAAATTCTTACCTGTAGGACAATTGAGAACCATATGATAAAATTGATGATTGTGTTCACAATTTGTTACCAAATACCAATCACATGTCTCATGTGTGACTTGACATGTTTCATACGGCGTATTTTCATTATTTTTCTTTTGTTTCTAAACTCAAAATACACAATATTGTCAGATATATCTACGATGATCATTATTTAAAAGGTTAATTTATTATCGCTTTATAATAATTATGTTTTTTTTTTGTGAAATTGACCCTTCATACATTTGTATGCTGTTTGCGATAATATTTTTTTTATAGTAACAAAAAATATTGAGATAGTCGATATCGTTATAGTCACCCCACATGTTTTGTTGGTTGAATGTACTATTTTTATCTTATTTTAATTTATGTGAAACTATTTAATCGGACACAAATTTCAAGAAATAAGAATTTTTATTGTCCTTATTTCTACACAGTGGCGGAGCCATCTTACAATTAGGGGTTCATCAAACCCCCTTCGGCGGAAAATTACATGAATTATACATGGTTAAAATAATTTTTTAGGTATATATAGTAGATGTTGAATCCCCTTCGACTACTTCGTGTGACTATTTTCTCAGATTTTGAACCCTCTTATGAAAAATCCTGGCTCCGCCACTGTTTCTGCGTATCATTTACGATAGTTCAGGGGTATATTTGTACTTTTTTCCTTTTATTTTTGTGTCTTATTTTCCAAAGAAAGCAGGTCCTTTAATGGGCCAGGGCCCATTGGACTTGTGGATTTGAAGGAGTTTGCTGAGTGGGCATTATTCAGCTGATTAAGACTAGCCACGTGGGTTGTTGGAATACCTCTTGTCTTCTAGTGAACCCCATATGCCAAATTATTGTTGTCAACGTGGCCATCAATATGGGACCCACACATTTATGCTACCATACCCCACCCCACCCCACCCATGTAGAAAAGCTACTAAGATGCATCATCATCATCATCATACATGATGATGTTGGATGTGATGTGGGGCATTTTCACGACGTAATACATAAACGTGTTCTTCATTTCATCTCCACTGATATTTCTGTCTTTCAATTTTGAGTGTGAACAAGTAGACACACAAACTTATTTAAGTTGAATACATACATATCTCATGTGACAAAATACAAATCAGTTCGAGTGTTTATCATCACCATTATACATGATGATGTTGATTGTGATATGTGGGTATTTTCACGACGTAATATATAAATACTCAAACTTGTATTATATAATCTATGTAGCATTATTTGAGATAATTTAGTGTATATCACGTAAATTATCACGTAAGAAGTATATTGTGCACAACTAAAATAAAAGCCAATGAATAGTATAATTTCTATTTTTATTTTTTTTGTATGGATTGAGAAGACTTGGAGATTGACCCACATTATCTTCTTTAAATTAGCTTTATTTTGTGGTTCAATCAAACTTGGTTGCTATATTGGTTGTCCCTTTTTGTATTTTTGTTCTTTTGTTCCATAGGAGTTGGATCTAAATAATACAAACCAATTTTTAACATAAATTATGCAATTATTTAAGGCTCAAATAAAATATTACCACTAAACTTCTCTTTCATAAAAGTCATTTTACCAAAAAGTTATATATAATATTACCCTTTTTTAACCAAAAAAAGAAGCAATCAGTGACCATAAAAATTAAGTTTAATTCGGATTAGGAAATTGTCATCATCTCTTGGTAATTTATTATATAAAAATTATGGTTTAATGGTCAAAACTCATAACTTAAATGACACGTATTATTAATTATTTGTAGGTTTAGATTATAATAATATTATGTTTCTTTCTCTTTCGTAGTAGTCATTTTACAGAAAAAGCTCAATATTATATTTTTCTTTTTACCAAAAAGAGCAGTTAATAATCAAGAAAAATGAAGACTAAAGACTTGTTTTTTTTTCCTTTTGGAACTATAAAAGTTCTTTTTAATTTTATTCGGATCATAAATCGTCACCTCCTAATTATTTTATTCTATAATATTTTTAGGATATGGTTCAATATATTAAAACCCATCACTTGAATAGCACGTATCATCAATTATTTCAGGATCGAATTATAATAATATCACATTTCTTCCTCTTTCCTGAAAGTCATTTTTACCTAAAAAAGCAGTTACAAAAGAAATTAAAATTGTCGCCTTCCTTTCAAAACGTTAAAACTGTTATAAATACATCGAATAACATTATCATTACCTCATAGAGATAGAAATACTATTTCCGAAAGACCCTCGACTTACATGCAATAAATCCTCATATATACAAAACAAAGACAGTGAAGAGAAAATCAAAACAGAAACAGTTGATTTCTGAAAAATTAATTTTGCAATAGTTTTTCCAGATTTGCAATCAAACAAGTAGCTTAAACAAATGGCTTTATGGAATTTTTTATAATAATTTTTCAGGTTTGCAATCAAATAGACAACTTACGAGTAATTTAAACAGATAGCTTATCAATAATTTTCTTCTTTCTAATTTCATTTATGGATCGAAAATCGTAACCACCTTTTTTTTATTTTTCTTATTTCTAGAATATTTTCAAGATATGATTCAATATGATATATAGTCATGAGCCATAACTAACATGAATCGTTATCATCAAGTTAATTTTTGATGAATTTTAAGCTGCTATTAATATGACGTTTTTTATTTTATACTTCCTCTGTTTTTAATTACTTGTCCATTTTTCCTTTTTTAGTTATCCCTAATTATTTGTCCATTTTGACAAATCAAGAAATGACAAAAAATCTTTTACCTTTTGTATCCTCAATTAATTACTTTGAAAAAAGGTAGAACTTTTTGAAAATCTTAAATTTTTAATTCATTTACTTCATAATTAATAGGGATAAAATGGTAAAATCACTATGTCAATAATTATTTTTTTAATAGATATGTCAATTCAAAAATGGACAAATAATTAGAAATAGAGCGAGTAGTATGTAACTAAAAGTAAAATGAAAAAATATATAAAAGTTGTAATATATAATCGGCCAATCAGTGCAACACGTATAATCAATTAAAAGAGCTTTTTTGGGGCTCTAAAAATTCTATGTGAATAATATTCAGTATAACTATGAAGGTGATGTTGCAACTAATAAGAAAAAGAAACATATAAAGGTGAATTCAAAATTTAAAGATTACAAGTGTATTATTATTTTAATATGTGTGCGAGCAAAATTATTAATAATGATTAAGAGATAAAATTGTGTGTCAAATATAAGCTCTAATACGATTGAATTCTCTATGCAAAGCGGATACATGTGCACCCTCACTTATACTGGTGAGTATCCAATTTATTATTAACACCTAAAAAATTTATTCCATAATCCAACTGAAACCAAATGGGAAATTTATTTTATTTTTTATTAAAAAACTTCTCCTAAAAAAAAGAGAGTTTTATTCTTTTTGTTGAAGAAAATTAGTTGTAATAGCACACAGCAAAACTGAGCTGGAAGGTCAAAATTGCTTAGAAATAAATTAAGACAGGGTGGAAAAAAGAATATTTACCTAAAAAGAATGATTGAAGTGGTTTACATTACTCGATAAAGAATCTGATTATGTTCGAATCATATAATATAATAATAATAGGTGTTATATTTTATTTATTTAATTATAGTGTATAAGATTTGTATTATATACTCAATCATTGACAAGTTGAAAGTATTTTCTTCTTCTCCACATAATAACACCAAACATATCATGAGGACTCCTGAAGATCCCCATAATATGCGGATCAAAGATTTATGTAATAATTGAGATATGACACATAAAAAATAAAATAAAAATATATAAACTATTATCACCAAAATATATGTTATTACGATTTATTATCATCATTATCAACCGTTATTACTATCACCAATTATTATATGATTGCTACCATTAATTACCATGCACGATTAATATATCACCAACCACTATAACCATTCACCATTAACGTATTTATATTGATAATATCGAACAGTTAACACCATTAATCAATACCATTCTCAATCGACATCTAGCTACAAACCATCATCAATCACAACCATCAATATATTGTCATATAATTTTTCAAAAACAATGTATTGATACAAACATATTAGACTAATTTAGTATTTTATTTAAATTTTATATTATTAATATTATTAAATAAAGATAAATTTAATAATATTTTAATTAGATTAATTAGAAGCTTGATCTCAATATATATATTTTAATTAAATTTAGAAGCTTAATCTTTAACAAACAAAAATAGGTCTTAAATAATCTTGAAGTCAAAGTATCATAATGGCCTATATACGAAGCTTATTTCTGTTATAATTGCTAGTCACCAATATATAACGCAAAGAATTAAAGTAAACCAAAAAATAAGTCACCCCGACCCCCCAACACAACTTAACTTATTTCCCTGTTTCGATTATTTATTTACTATTATTCTTTTCGTGAAGAAAAAATTATTTATATTCCTTTTTGGTCAGTTTTAAAAAAGAAGTGTTTTTTATTTTATTTTTGGTGATATTTTAATTTTAACTTTTCACGTGACATTTAACATGTTTAAGATCACAAGATTAAAGAGTATTTTGACATAACTTTAATTTAGAACCTCAAAGTTAATTTTTTTTTTTTTTTTTTTTAAAAAGTTTCATATCAAATCAATTAACTAACTCGTTCTTTTTTAAACAGAGAGGATAATATTACTATTTTTTAAGACCAATTTGTCCAACAGTTCATTGATTTACATTTGCGTGACTGTTTTGCCAATGTTTTTTTTTTAAAATAAAAATAAAATACTTAAGTAATTAGTATGAGTTTATGGGTTTTATTTTTTTTATTCTCGGTAGAGTACGTATGAGTTTATGATTCTTATCTATAGATAAAAATATAATATTTCCCATGGATTCTGCATGATACTCGGAAAATGATTGATTAAACTATGTTTTCTATTTATATATATGGAGTTAACATTTATAGGCATATGAAAATTATTATAATTAAAGCCTTTAAATATCTTTCTCATCATGTGTTTACATTGGTAGAGCTAAATTTTGTTCGAGGAAAGTTACATTGACGAATTCGAAAAATTACACTATATATTATTTTTAAAAATATATATTGAATTTTTATTTTATTTTTTCTTACGTTTTATTAAGAGATAAGTTTAAAAACACATCTAAACTATACCCTTTTTTTAGTTTCATACCTAAACTATTGAGAGTGTGAGTTTCATACCTAAACTATCACTTTTTAGTTTGAGAAACACACCTCTCTCTTTTATGTCACTCTCATCATGGTGTGTGTAATACACTCTCTCTTTTATTTTAAAAAATTATCACATCACACTCCACATGGATAAAACATTCAACCATGACAAAAATTAAATAAATTATTAGTATTAATTAAAATTAAAAATTAAAAATTATTATCCAAAAAAATAATATTTCTTTTGTAAAATACCCCACTCCATTACTTCCTCTCACCACCCCCACCCCGGCCATTTTTTCCAGTTTTTTTTTTTTTAAATGTCTTTTATAATTTTTTTTACTTCCCCCCCTCAATACTAATTTAGATATTATTATTTTTTACAAATTATACCCACCCCACCTAACCCTCCGCTTTCAATTTTTTTTTCTCATTTTGTGTTAGATATATACATATTAAAAATATTTTTACTTGCCGCCCCAAGACATTTTTTAATTTTTTACTTATTTATGTTATATTGGTACACTAGCAAAAAAAAAAATCAAAAAATATGTGTACATACATATCTAACACAAAATGAGAAAAACGTAAAAATAAAATAAAAATAGGAGCGGAGGGTTAAATAGGATGGGGTAGAATTTTATTTTATTTTAAAATAAAATATTATTAATTTTCTTTTTTTTTGGGGGAGGGGGAATAAGTGGGTGGTTTTTTTTTTTGGAAGGGAGGAGGGTGAAGTATGAATTTTTTTTAAATATTTTATATAAGAACTTTAAAAAAAAAAGGATGGGGGACTGGGGGAGGGGTACGTGGAGGAGGAGGTGGAGTGGGGTAAGAAAAATAATTTAAATTTTATTTTTTGAAAAAAATTATTTTTTTATGGATAGTAATACTTTAATCTTTAATTATATTAATAGTTTATTATTTAATTTTTATCAAGGTGGAATATTTTATCCATGTTGAATGTCATGTGTCAAAAAAAATTCAAATAAAAGAGAAAGTGTATTACACACACCACTGAGGTGTGTTTCTCAAACTAAAAAGTGATAGTTTAGGTATGAAACTCACACTCTCAATAGTTTAGGTATGAAACTCGAAAAAATGGGATAGTTTAGGTGTGTCTTTGACACTTATCTCTTTTATTAATAAAAAAAAAGAAAGTGGAGGGAGACTAGTTCAAAGGCCTGCAAAATATTGTCCTAGAGAAAGTGGATATATTCTCATGAAATTTCTATGATATGAAGCTATGTGAATTAAAATATGCAGAGTAGTCTTTATATTTGAATAAAAAGAGAAATTAAAATACGTGAATAAATATTTATTCTGATTTTTTAAAATCCAAGTCTTATCTTAAAATAGACAGGATAAAGTCACACCATTAATTAAGTTGCTTACAATAGAGGGCATCAGAAAAAAGGGTAAAATTGAATATAATCACTCATTTTGATTCAATATATATGGTTGAAACTTTTGATTCTCATATATACTAACATACCACTGAAATTTCACAAGTCTGAAAGGTAGAACATATATATATATACGCATACCTTATTCCTATATCATAGAAATAAAAAAAACTATTTTCAAAAGACCATCGACTTAAATACAACAATCAGACGTTCTAATAAATATAGTTTCTTAATTAATAATCACTAACTTTCTTATTTGACTGATTTAAATTTACATTAAATATAATTAAGAGCGGAGAAATCTCGCCACTTAAATCACACATGGTGGGATGTTGTGGTCACTAGTCTATTATTGATCATGAAATGCTATTAATTGCTTTACCAAATAACTCCAACCAAACCCTTTGTTACATTTTAAACCACTACTAAATCCCATATATATTAAGTTATTACAAACTTTTTATGTTCTTTTCATTATTTTTTATTGTACCCTTAATTATAACAAATGTAATCTTGCCAAAGTGAATAAGACCCACATGTATCTCTATTGAGGCACAAAGACAACAACCTTACATTTAGATATGTTTCACGTGAAAAAACCATACAATAAAGTTTATGTAATATGCCTTTCTATCCTCACTTTTTACTTTATGAAAGCAATTTACAGCTTATATGCTCTTTTATTCTCTTAATTATGAACCACACATATACTCCCTCCATTTCCTATTATTTATCCACTTTGAACGTTGCACACGTCTTCTAAGAAATAATGATTATTATACGTATTTTATGATAATATTTATATGAATTAATGATTGAATATTGTTTGTAATAAATTTTAAATATATGGAAAATAAATAAATCACACAAATAAAATATGAAGAAACATAACTTTATTGATAAATATGTGGGTACAATTCTGTTCCTCCATTGATTCTACTCTCCTAAGATTTATCCATGATTCGAGGGCCGTTAGTGGCATATTTCTCGAACTAGGATGATTTAGATTTGACCTCTATATGAATATTACATGACTTTTGTGGAATATTCAAGATATTGATCTTTAAAATTACTCAAGATTTTATGGGATATTTGAGATGCCTTTTAAGGGAATTTTGTACCCTTTATATAGGCGTGAACTAGGATTTAGGGTTGAGTAGCCTCCAAAAATTATAATTGAAACTGAACACCTTCTAGAGTCCCAATTCGAATTGAACACGTCTTGTCCAGTCCCACAAAATTTCAATGTCTACAAATGCCCCATATTTCAAGGCTTGTCGGAGTGTAGACTCGATGAAACTAAAAGATGAGGCTTGAAGTACTCATTATTCCACATTTGCAGCTTCAGATTTTCAGATTTGATTTATGAGAGAAGAGATGAAGAGCAGACTTGATCCCACTGGGCATGCCAATTTGTAAGTGTCTAAAGTTTCATCCCTGAAATACAACAAACAGGAAAGGAAAATATCAAGCAAACAACAGTGCTTGTATTTGAATTTATGCGAAGGTTACAATCTTTATAAAATCTTTAGTAAAAGATATGTAATCCCCTGATTCTTCTCTTCACGGATGTTCTTGATTTGATGAAATACTTGCGGCTTAACACTTGGAGCGAAGACTTGCAAATCACCACTGAAAAGCAATGATTCTTTATGTATTTCTCTGTATGTATCTTCTTTTGGTCTTATGAAGACCTCTTTATATAGACTTGAGCTAGGGCTTTAGGGGTATTTTGGTCCGAGAAATTTTGACCCCTGGGCTTGAAGAACATGAGTTGGGCTTATCTTGTCAACTTAATTAATGGACTGACCTAAATGTATTTTGGACTTGATTTAAGTCATATAATTTTGACTTAAATATTAATCCGACTTTATTAACCAATAATTTGACTTGGTCAACGTATCATGAATTTAAGATTTAATCCAACTTTAGTATAAATTTATCAATAAAATTTCACTGTCTACAAATGTATATTAGTCTTAGATTTTGAGACAAAATTTAGAGAATAAGTAATTAATGTTGAAAGTAAAATTAAAAAATATAATTATTTTTCTTAATATGATAAAAGCGACAAATAAAAGTAAAAAATTATTTTTAAAATACTGAATAAATAAAAGTAAACGGAGAAATATATACTCCCAATAGTTTTAACTTTATCTTATATGAGACTCCTAAATTTTCTTTTGGATAGAGGTGGAAATCACAAAGGATGTTCCCAACTATTAATTACTTTCTTCGTACATAGAATCTAGAATTTAAAATTTAAAAGTTATATGTTTTTTGCGCCAGTCTTAAATAAATATAACAGTAATAATTAAGTTTAAAATCACATAGGCACTGAATGCGTTGTTGTATAGGGTTTATTTAATATTATTTATGTCTTCCGAGTTAAATATGTCGTATAGGGTTTATCTAATGCTATTTATATTTTTTATGTGATTTGCAGGCTACTACACAATGGGGACCGAGTTTACCCTACACACAAAGTACTTACCACATAGAGCAGAGGCAGATAAAGATTATGGCGACCACAGATTATCTTAAATTCCGAAAGAAAAAGATTTGAAGAAATATTAATATGTTTTTCGAATTTTCGTGAACCCGTAAATATTATATGGCTTATTAGACGAAATACACAACTAACATATAATTAGCCTCAATTTCAGATAAGTTGTGATTATCCATTATAATTTATACATATCCTTAATTACGTTGCTCCTTTTAAAATTTAAATATATTTAAATGTTGATTATCTTAAGTTTAAAATATAATAGTATCACATTTAAAAGTTTTTTAGCCGGATACATCGTTCTAATAAAGACAATTATCATTTAATATAAGTATTACTATAGTAATTTATAGCTTTTTTCCATTGAACTATGTAGGTTATAATTAACTTTGGATTTTATTGTCAAATACATAAAAGTAAATTGAATAATTTACACCTTTAAGTAGAACATGCAACACAAAATATTATTAAAATTCAAACGGTTATTTTTTGGGGGTATTTACTTCACAATTAATTGGAAATCAATAATATCATTAATAGTATGGCTTTACAATATTTATTTATATAACGTTCAAAAATAATAATGAACCAATCCGTTGAGAAGCCTGAAAATATAAATGCTTCGTAAAAAACATTTAAATGCAAGCAAGGTAGTAATCTATTATGCTGGCATAAATGCTAAAAAGTGCTTTAAAAATAGTTGTTGTTGTTTTATAGAAAAAAATATTTTAAAAAATCCCTTAATTGAAGGAAAATGAAATTAACAAGTGGAAGAGTGAAAGTTGAAATCACTCCTATATCCACATCTGAATTTATATTAAATCAGTTAATTTAATTTTAATAGTTGAAAAATATATTACCGTCTGAATTGACATATATTTTATATTTATTGATTTAATATAACACGTGCGAATAAATTTTTACCCTTCGAGTAACATTATTGACTATTTTTTTTAATTTTGTTGACAAAAGTGCATATCTCTAATAAATTGTGTAGCTAGTTTCCAAACAAGTAGAATTAGTAGTAATACTTTTTCCAGACCAATTGGGAGTGTCACCACACCAAATATAATAAGTCTAAAAAGTGAGAGAAACAAATATTTACCACAAAATTAAAGAATCAAATAATAATTGAGAGGTCTCCAAATGTTGACAAATCTAACAACAACAATATAACGTGGGTGGGTCCAATAATCCAACCATATTCTATGAAAAAAGCACATTTATTTTTTGAATTTTCATTTATGTTTGGTTAATAAAACTATACTATTTAGTTCATTTTCATAGGAAATATATTTTATTAGTATATATTATGAAAGATTTTGATTAAATTATAAATCTAAAGGTATTTATTATAAATTTGCAATTAATATAATATATAAACTACTTAAAAAAGTTGAATACTATTAACATTAATATGGAATTTAACTATGCTAAAAAAATATCAAGTAAAATAAATCACTACTTCTAAAAATTCATCACAAAATAAGTAAAATCCTTCATATATTATGAAGATTTCAAGATCCTTCATATATTACGGAGATTTCAAAGTCCTTCATACTTTACGAAGATTTCAAGATCCTTCATACATTACAGAGATTTCATAATCCTTCATACTTTACGAAGACTTCAAGATCCTTCATACATAGCGACGATCATTCCTACTTTTATCACAGAATTCCATAATAGTAGGAGATCTATTATTTTAATTATCCATTTTGAAAGTTTTTTTTATTGATTTTATTTTTATTTGATCTAAACGATATAAATATATTAAATATTGTCAATTTAAATATGATGATTAAGAAATATCTAGCAAATTAAATTCAAACAGTTTCATAAATTAAATTACTCAATATGAAAATTCACCACAAAATAAATAAGATCCTTCATACATTACAAATTGTATAAAGATTTCAAGATCCTTACATTACGAAGATTTAAAGATCCTTCATAATTTACAAAATTTTCAAGATCCTTTATACTTTACAGAGATTTCAAGTTCCTTCATATATTACAACGATTCCATTCCTACTTTTATCACGCAGTTCCATAATAGTAGAAGATCAACTATCATATAGTTGATCCACTTGCATTTTCAATATTTATAGGCAGGAATTTTTAATCAATTTTTTTCTTAATCTAATATCCCGATTTAACCAGACTCTCATATTTATAATAATAATGTTTATATAATAAAATAAAGAAATTGTATTGCGTGATTTTTTTTTATAAATTCTGAAATAAAATTAACAAAATTTACAAAATATGTTAATTAACTAATGATCTATATTTATTGATAAACCAAATGTATAAAATGTAAATCGTGGAGATTTTTTTCTTTTGTTTTTTTTTTTATAATGAAGCAACGTTTTTTTTAGCTTTTTTCTAATCATAAAAAAAGTATTTTTGTTTTTATTTAAAAGTAATTTTACTACTTAGCTAAACATTTTAAGTTTTCAAAAATTACTTTAATTCTCAAAAATTATATTTTTAACACTTTAATCATTTAATCAAACAAACTTTTAATAATGAAGAAGTAATTATCGTCCCACGCACGCAATATGATAAAAGGGAGGGTCCAGCATTTAGGTCTCATGGTCCATCAAACACCAACGTGGCCTTTAACATTTTTAATTTCTGTCATTTTCTTGTCATTGTACAGCTGTCCATTTCCTTATGGACCACATATACTTAATCTTATATTTTTAATCTCAAAATTAACTTAATGTCTGACTAATATGATTTTGGAATCTCATTATTTAATATAATTTGTTTAGAGTTGAATCAAATGAAGGAAAGGGTATTAGGTGGCGTCTCAGTCAAAAAAATTGATTAATTCAAACCAAACATTAGGAAAGAACCTTCTTTTAATTTTCAACTAACTCTAATCATTTTCTTCAAGCATAAGAAACTATTTCTAACCAGCAATCAAACAAAATATTACTTATACACGATTTTATAACGTATTTATACGTGTTATCAAATATTTATTACGTAAATAAGTTAACTATTTACACAATATATTACATCATTTTATTATAAAAATTAGCTTCAATAAGCAAGGGCGGACCCACATGGAATCCACCGGGTGCTCAAGCAATTATTAATCTCGTCTCGGAATATATATATATAAATTAAAAGGTATTTGTATAAAATTAACTAGAGCACCCAATGAACAAATGATTTGACTGGTCCATTGATTCTTAGGTGGGTGCTTAAGGCTATTTTAGTGTTGTTGAGCCTCAGTTCAAATCTCATTTTAATGTCTTTTTTATATTTTAGATACCGCCACTTTCAGAGCACCCACAACCTTACAATCCTAGATCTGCCACTGTCAATAAGTCCTATGTCTTTTTTATATTTTAGACACCGCCACTTTCAGAGCACCCACAACCTTAAAGTTCTAGATCCGCCACTGTCAATAAGTCCAAGACCTCAAGCGCATATTCTCAAACGCCCATCAAATAAATAAGTTGAGTATATAAAATAGGGAAAAGGGTAAAAAATTCCCTTAAACTATGCAAAAGGAACAAAAATGCCCTCCGTTTGTAGTTTGGTCCAAAAATGCCCTTTTCGTCAATACTTTGGTCCAAAAATGCCCTTATTGTTATTTTGGGTAAAAAAAATGCTCATTTTTTCAAATAAATATATTATTTATTTTCTTTTCAACATATTCTATTT
>JAJOOO010023908.1:0-19600 GCA_029582685.1 Solanum piurae
CTCTGTTAAATGTTTCGAGTATGGTTGGTCCGGTCATCTTTCTGGTAGTACGGGTACTTGACCTGTTGATGGTATGGAGAACGCTAGACTACAAACATTGGTAAAAGTGATCTAAGGTTCTTCCACTGTTTTCTTATTTTAGTATGGAAGAATGTAACTTCTATGGTTAATTGTATAGACTGAAATCTGGATTCTGAATTTTATCCCCGTTAAAAAGACAGTTTATTTTGTTTATATTTTGTGTGTCGATTGTTATTGCATTGCTTCGGAACTAGGGGCAAGACTACACACTATCCTCCCCAGACCCCACCCGTAGAATTACATTTGGTATGTAGTTGTAGTCGTAGTTGTTGTAATTGGTGATGTGATCTTTTGAAAACTATTTTACCTATATAAGCTTTGGTAAGTCTGATATATATCACATTTATTGAAATTGTTTTTTCGAGGAAACTAAGTTTTTTTTAAAATGAGAAAAATAACTTTTCGAGTGTAAGTTGGAAAAATAAGTTTCACAAATGGCGTTCCAACATTGATTGTCTCATCTTTACCCTCCAAGTTGCACCATCCCACCTCTGTAGCCTCCCCCCCCCCCCCCCACTCCACAGTGATATTTGTTCTAGATTGTTCACAAATACTTTTAGGATAATACAAAAGAAAATAAACAAAACATTCACTTGAAAACATTTTCTTTTGTACCAAACGCACCCTATTGTAACATGAACCTGAATAACCAGCCGTTGACCTTCCAAATTTTGGACAATAATTTAGCCATCGTTAAAAAGTCTTAATTTATTAATGAATGTGTTTTGGAAGAATATGGGTTGTGAAGATTTATAATTGGTTTATAGTGCATAGAGAATTGACGTTTATATACGTTCAATACCAGAAACAAAGCAAGACGGTTAATTTTGATTACAACAAAAAGAATTCAGCTAAAAGCATAAAAGAATTATTGTTGTTTTGGTTTAAATCTTGCCAAATATTTAGTTGCATTCAATATTTATATTATATTTTATTTTATTTATCATGATCATATCCCTTTTTTTCGAGGGGGTGGGGATAATCTAGAGTTTCAACTCTTCCATATTCACAGTCGTCTAGGTCTTGCTGGTCAGTGATTTTGGCTAGGAAATAAATACTCCCTCCGTCCCATTTTATATAGCACCATTTCCTTTTTGGTCAGTCCCAAAAAGAATGTCACATTTTCTTATATGGTAAGTATTTAAAAGTACAATTCCTCTTTTACCCTTGTTGGTCCCACTTAATATTAAAGATAGTACTCCAATACATTTATGAGGAGAGAAAAAAGTGAGTCTACTTTTTAAAGGACAATTTGATAAACATTTCAAAGTCTTTATTTATTTATTAAACTCCGTGTCCAATTAAATATTGCCACATAAAACAGGACGGAGGGAGTACAACATTTAAAGACGTGGTCATTTTGCAATTCAATTCTAGAATTTCAAAGTCCGTCAAATTTCTTTATTTTCAGCCTTGACTCATTCAAAATATCGTAACACCAAAATTGACTGACCAAAAGAAAGTCTAGTAGTACATAATTGACTAGTCAATGCTTTCTTACTCATTTGACTTACAAAGATGGCCCTTAATTCCCTCTTGTTTTTTTTATAACCCTTCGTGTATAATGATTAATTTCATGGAATATCTATCGACTTTTTCCACCAACATAGAACTTATACTCAAATGTTATTAGTTCAAAACAAGGTTACCCGATGATAGTAATCTTGGGATCATAACCATGAAAGATTATTCACATTTCAGCACCTAAGGATGTGGCTTAGTGATCAATGAAGTGGTTGAGAACTTTGAGGTATCAAGTTCAAAACTCAATGGAGACAAAGAAAACACTAGATAAATAACAACATAACCCCAATGGTCCCTTATTATAACGTGGCAAAGTAACATTCCCAAAAGAGAGAAGATAATCAATTAATAAAGCATTTTCCATATTGGAGGTCGACAAACCAAGTTCTCTATACTTTATTCTATCTCATGAAGTGTTTGTTTGTTTATTCACCAAACCTACAACAAGCTAGGGGAAAATTCTATGTTACTCATTCTGACTTGTTCCCCAGAATTCATTTGAATCTTCGTGGACCATTACATCTCTTGTAATTGGCGGCAGAAGACAAACTTAGACCATTGAAAATTGAACATTGATGAATCAAAGTGTCACCCTTATTTGACCTTTCAAATGAACGGAAGCAGAATTCTAAAAAAATCATGTTAGGAAAGACTAGCTAGAACTCCTGTGTATAGGATAGGGCACGTTACAGAGACGCGATGAATACGATGTAAAATGAAGATATGTGGAAAGATTGCAACTACAAATGATATACTTACAAAGGGTAAACTAACAATCTGAAGCACTACAGAGAGCAAATTAACACAATGCTCAAGTAAAAGTAGGCAGGAAGTATCCACTTATATTGTGTTCTAACTGTAGCAAATTATAAGAGTTTCAATTATTCTTCTTTTTATGAGATAAGGTAAGCATTCATGTTTGAGAGTATTAAACAATTAAAGTGATTGGTAATGTTCTCTTGATCTCCAACAACAGCTAATAAGCACCAGTTATCCTTCTTTTATTGTTTTTTGTAAAGTATAAGCACTACTTACCCTATGTCCCTATCCGTAAAAAGGCACAAGTCACAGCTAAGCAAAAAGCTCCAATAGTTCTGTATGGTGCTTTACCAAATACATCAGCAAATTGTCATACTGCAACAACTTCCAGTGTTATAGTTGGAAAATCATCAAGAACTGTTTTCATTTCACTGATAAAGACCTTAACTTGTAAGCAGTAAGAATAAATCAAGGGAAATACTATGCAACAACAACGATATACCTAGTGAATCCCACAAGTAGGGTCTGAGGAGGGTAGGATGTAAGCAAACCTTACCCTCGGCTCAGAAGAAGCAAGGGAATAATGATATTGTTAGTGGAATTTTGAAATCAAGTTTGATACAAAGTAATCAGTTGTTAGGGATATTGACCTTAGAAATGTTGCCTTCAATGTTCAGATTATATTAAGCACCTGATAAGATGCATGGGCTTAGAGGGTGACCTGCAAGGATAAACGAAACTCTGTACTCGTGATCTTGATGGCTCAAAAATTTCTGAGTAAAAACCAAATGCACCAATTCAGATATGGACAAAATGAAATAAAATCTAACATATGGAAGAAATACAACAACACCGCGCTTACAGGGCAGGAGCATTTAGGCAGAGGCGGAGACTATCATAGATACAGCTGATCTTACCAAAATTTTCTGCTTTGCGCGACAATACCTTAACTCCAGAACCTCAGCTCCTCCTAAATGACTCCAGAAAAAAATTCAAAGAATGTCCTAAGGTTCTAATTAGTGGAACTTCTATCCTTTCACTCAGATCTTCTTCTTATGTGTTGCGAAACTTGGTACCCCTCAAAGAAATCCAAGACAGCAGTCTCAATGTCCTCACCGGAATACTTGATATAGTTTTCCGGATGCCTCCCACTCTCAATATGACTCCTGAACCTTCCGAGAAATGATCTATAAGCTGGGATCAACTTCTCAGATACAGATATACGCAGCTCCTCCCGGAGCTGGGTATCCGGTATCAACCAGGTGGACTGAGTCCTATGTACCTCTTCAAACATAGCATTGAAGGTCTTAAACCGCTCTCTCAATGCACTCTTAGACACCCCAGATGAAAAACTGCCTTTAACATGTAAACCCTCATCTCGCAAACAATGCAAAACATTCACCCAGGTTGATCTCTGATAGTTTGTAGCTGCTTGCCTAAATTTCCCTGTTAATTTCCTTAAACAATCATCCCCTACCATCTCCCTTAGCTCAGGTGACCCTTTAATCTTCTGAACAATATAATGTACATTGTTCATCATAAATATATGTGCCAATGAAGTATCTCTATAGCACTTAGACTTACCTTCCAAATTGAACTGCAAAATCACAGCAATCCAGATCAAATGCAGCGCCAACGGGGTCTGTGATTCTAACTCCGCAAAATCCATATCAGGAGTGTTAGGATCACTCGAATACCTTGACCCTGTTGATGGCTTTGAGACAATCAATTCAGACATGATCTGTTTGTAGTCTGAGATTAAACTTATGTAGTTCATAACATACCTAGTCAAGGGATGAATTGTCCCTCCAGGTACAGGAACCTTGGAAGGTTCTCGAAGCACTGCATTTTCAAATTCAGATAATATCCCTCTTGCAGCCTCCGCTAACCTAGATAGTATCTCTACAGCTTGAACCCTAATTGATTCCGAAGATTTTGAATCGAAAACAATCTCAATGTCCACTAGTAAATCCGATAAAGCATCATGAAGATCCAATATCTTAAACAACTTCTCCGGTGATCTCCGACTAATGCTAATGGCTTCAGCAAAATTGAATAGCTGAATAGCTGGACCTTTGATAGTCTCCATGAAACAAGCATCGTCGGTGGCAGTACCTAAACCTTCGAAGATTTGCTCACAGAGTTTCTTCTCACTAGCGAAGAGTATCCGAACGCATACTTTTGCAGCTCGTATCCACCGCCGGATCTTCGTTTCTAGAATTTCCCATTCTAATCTCTGGATATCTCCGATGCTCAGCTTCTCTATTCCAAGTTTGCGGAAACTCGAGTCCACCGCAGACTTCCGTACACTGCCATACACCTGAATACACTCTCGAAGATATCCGGCCAAAATCATTCGCTCAGCGATGCATCGGAGATCGTAAATTGCATCAGAAGGCATTAGATCGATTTCACGAATGCTATTTGTAGGTCGATAACTACAGCTGCTGTTACTCTCTTGATGCTCCAAGTCCTTGGTCAACGGCGAGTCATCCTCGTAGTCTTCTTCAGGCAAAGGACTACTGTCAGTAAGAGATTCAGCTTCCATAGGAGTCGTATGAGCTATGAGTATATTCCGAAACTCATCTTCAAGTCTAGCCATAGCGATCTGGATCGCACTACTAGCTTTGTTCTGGTCATCGGAAAGTGTAGCAAACTCCATGGACCGTTGGATTTCATCAACAGCTTGCAAGTACCGATCGATCTCATATCGATCTCCAGCGAAGATCATCTTCTCTCGAGCATCTTCCGAAGCCGTGGAATCCCACCGGAGTATTATCTTTTCAGCTGACTCAAACGCAACGACGTCGTTTCCCGGTGGCTCCATTTTAACCTTTGAAATTTCGGAATCTCGAAAATAATTTGTGAGCTTAGAGAAATAATGAATGAATGATAATGAGAAAATTAAAATTGGAGGCGAAGGTGAATTTGAGAGTTTTTTTTTTTTTTTCTTCTTTTTGAGAAATTAAAGTGATGAATTTGTATTTGAAAAGGTACTAATAATAGTGTCTGAAATTTAAAAATTATATATTTTCTCTACTGTTTGAATGAAAATGGACTTTTGAAAAAAAGTAAAATTAATGATTTCACCGGCGGAGGAATCATTTGAATATTCCGATGGCCGATTCAAATTGCTTTTATCTTTAATTTTAGAGGATAAAGTAAAACAAAGAGAGTTTATTAGTTTCGTCCTGAAATAGAATTTAATTCTTCGTTTTTATAAAAACTTTACAAAAAAAATAATAGGAGTAAGTTTGTGACACGTTCACTAAAAAAAATCCCTTTGTAGCCAATCATTTATTAAAAAAATTTGATAAGCTTAACACAAAAGCAGAAAAAGAAATAATAGTAACTTGATCCCGAGCATCTACCATTATACCCACAATGATCGATTATACTATTGCTATCCATAGTGGAAAAGAGCATTTGCCTATTTATATAACGGATAGTATGGTAGGCCACAAATTAATCACAATCTTAAAAAAAATATTTTATTTGACTAATTGAACTTAAATACACTCTTCATTGGATAACATGAGTGAAATATATTTTAGAAGTATTTTCAACACTTCTTTTGACTTTTTATTAAGAGTTTTATGTTTCTACAAGAATTTGAGACCATTTGATATGTCATGGGATAGATCAGGTGTATCTAAGTTGAGATAGTCAAGTATGGAGGTGTTTTTAAGGCTGTCAAGTTCAAGGGTGTTCTGATACTTCTCTCTAAAATAAAGATAGGAAAAATAAAATAAAGAGAGAAATATTGAAAACACTTATAAAATTCAACACTAATTATTAATTTCATTTCTAAACTATTAACAGCCTTAAAGAACACTATTTTACTTGACTAACTGAACTTAAAATACACCCTCTATTCTGCAACATGAGTAAAATACACAACTAAAAAATTCTCGTCAAATTTAGAAGTGTTTTCAAAACTTCTCGACTATTAAGAGTTTCATATTCCTACAAGAGTTTGAGACTATTTGCTATGTCATGTGACATATCAAAAATATATCTAAGTTTAATTTATCAAGTAAAGAGATATTTTTTAAAACCATCAATGATAATATGAAGACGAAAGTAATTTATCTTAAGATGCAAGGGTATTTTTAATGCTCCTTCATATGAAAAAAATGTTGTCGTGGGGGTACTTCTCCATATAGGGGGAAAGGGGGGGGGGGCGTGGAACTTTTGTCCAATATATGCGCATACTCTTTTTACTAGACAAAAACATAGGAAATATTACTCATGTCCTAATTTTTTATGTGGCTCAGAGTCAAATAATTTATTTTTAATCGTAAATATAAGAATTTTTAATTTTAAAAAATAAAATTTATATATTTAAAAATTATATAAAAATATTATTAATCATAATAATTATAATTTAAGATATATTACAAAAAATCACAATAAAAAAATTATTTATTTAAATCTCAAATTCAAAATGTGCCATATAAATTAGACAAGTAAAATAATAAATTTTAGAGTAAATGTCGCTTTGCCTAATCTTTCGAGTTTGAAAAATAATATTCATTTATATTTGGAATGGGTTAATAAATCTCCTTAGATTTTAAATTAATGATTAAAAATAAATTGGATCATTATATGTATTTATGCTTTCGACTTCGCCAATTCAAAGAAACTCATATAAAGTGTTATATCAAATCGGTTGACTTATAATAGTCGAGTGACTCTTTGATGAAGTGATAATATACTGCTATTATTCATGATTAAGCGATAGAAATGGATATGAAAATACATGTTATACTGTTATTAATTAAATATAAATATTTGATGTGAATAAGTGTTTATCACCTAATCGCTTGAATAATTAATCAAACAAGAGAAAAGTAAAAAACTAATTTCAAAAAATATTTTCTTCCATACTAAACACATACTAAGGTCTTCAAAACATTCTTCATTATTATTTTTTCCATTAACAAAGAATAACAATAACGCATCTTTTCATTGAAAATATTTTTTTCGCTCTGAGAAGTCTCAAAAATCTAAAATAACCATGAAATTATCCAAGCTTTTCCATATATAGCTTCTATATTAACTTGAGAAATTTTATGAGGTACGCAGAATTTTTTATAAACGATATAGTATAACTATTTATAGTAATTTTTTTGTTACCAATATAAAGAAGATAAGTAATGAAGTCAACTTGAAGTTAATGATAATTAGTCGACAGTATTCACGTGCTAGCTGCTGCACGATATGGTTGATTTGGTGGTAATTAATTTCCAAATTCCAAACAATTAATTAATGGAATGGAAATTAAGTTAAAAATCGAAATTTAGTTTTTTTAACCTTTTATCATATTCTCTCTTTCTAGATATAAAAAAAAATAAAAAATGAAATCATTATTTTCTTCTATTTAATTTATAAATGGACATAAGAGATTATTTCCACAAAATCAAATCATTTATAATGGTTCTCTAAATTTGCAATGGCATTTTAATTAATAATTTTACGCATGTTTGAACTTAGAGTTTGAATAACTTATTTTGTCCTTGCAATTATAATGAAAATATAAGACATAAGTACATATATTTTTGTTTTATTTTTTTTATGTATATATTTCGATCCTAAACCATAAAAATGTATGTATTATCGTATTAAATCTAATAGTATCGCATAAATTGAAACGGATAAATTGCTTCTCCCCTTGTAGCTGGCAGGCAACAATTAACTGACACCAAATGAATATTTAAAGAGCCAAATCTGGGATTGCACGAGTGCTAGCTATATAATTTAGCTTTAATTAACAACTCCTATTAGTAAATACTTAATAAATTCATCATCTCAAAGACGTGTCCCATCATTAATTAATCTCTGTTTAGATTAATTGTTTCGGTTGGTTTGATTTTAAAGTTTATTGATTTGACTTATCGATTATCGGTTATCGATTTGTAATTATGTTAAAATTGTTATAGAATCATTAAGATATCAATTTGTCTTATAAATAAGTTGACAAACCAAATGAAATGAGTTGAGAGATTACATCTTGCATAAACGCAAGTACTGACATCTTGTAGTATAATCGAAAGTTTGATGCAGTGAAAAAATGAAGTACTAAACTAAACACTAATTAAGTCAATGACTTTATATACCGAATAATATAAATGTAATTTATTGATTTACTAACGCGCTATCAATTAACTTATTAATGAAAAAACTTCAAACCGTTAAAAATTGATAACCCAATATAAAAAATGATCAAAATCGCTAATGAAATCACTAAATTAATAACTCGTTATCGATATGTCAATAACTTTTTTCCAATTCAGATTAGTGGTTCCGAGGTTGTATATCTCTTATTTGAACTCCGGAACATTTTGTTACGCCCTGCCGTGAGATCCTCCCAAACACGATCAAAAATGGTTTTGAGTACATTGTTAATATGACTAAACACATTTAATTTTCATGAATTAATTGAAAGATATCTTTTTGATCGTTTTATGTGAAAAATATGTTACATATTTAAATTATTTATCATTAAATATAAAATAACAATATAAGCTTAACACGGTATGTGTTGAACTACATAGTGGAACGATTAATAATTTTAATAAATATATGAAAATTTACAAACAAAATGATTTTAAAAAATGCATGTTTGCAAGAAGAAAACTCTAGCTTATAATATCTTCGATTTATTCGTTGAAAAATATAATATTCACGTCCTCGTCACTAGTTTAAATGGAAGTTTCTAGATACAATATCATGTCTTCTC
Source organism: Solanum piurae (assembly GCA_029582685.1). Classification (NCBI taxonomy): domain Eukaryota; kingdom Viridiplantae; phylum Streptophyta; class Magnoliopsida; order Solanales; family Solanaceae; genus Solanum; species Solanum piurae. Next base: position 9,107 of record JAJOOO010023908.1, read on the forward strand.
AATTTCTTTTCTTTTTTTGTTTAAGAAACTTAATTAAAAAAGTTACAATAAATTTTACTTAAAAAAATATCCCACGTATATGTTTGTAGCCTGACACAAATTTCTAATTCGAATTTAAAAGTACACTACAAAGCCGTCCAAAAGACAAACTAGGATTTTGCACTTAATTTTAGCCAATCTTTGGGGAAAAAAAGAATCTTATAAGAAAAATATATATTGTTTGGCCATTTAATTGAATTAGAAGTAAATCCTTATGATAGTTGTGAATAACACATAGTGAAAACAATTGGAGCAAAATATATCGTGTAATAGACTATAGTAGTCCATTTTGATTTCAACCATCGATTGTGTCATTCAAAAATAGTACAATATAGAACTAGATTGGTGTTGTTTAATGGAAAATAGGAGCACAGAAAAATTAAAATTCTATGAACTTCATATTAAATTATAGGTATCAAATGAACGGGTAAGGTTAAATTTGAGAAAATCAAAATGAGTTGAATTAATAATTGAGTGAGTTATTGATCCATCCAAAGTTAGTTGGATTGAAACTGATCGGCTGAAATGGGGTAAAATGCAAAAATGATTTATTTTATAGGTATATTCGTTTGGGGAATCTTAGTAGGTTAAGTGTATTTTTACAAAGGAAAATGTTTTCCTAGAAAATATTTTCTTGGAAAAAAAGTTGATTTCTAACTTATTTTTTCATGTTTGGTTGGTGAGTGAAAAATATTTTCTAGTGTTTGGTTCGTACTAAAATTAAAACATTTTTTAGAACATATTTTTTATTTTTTTTAGAGAGTAGAAAATACTTTTTAGGAAAATAGTTTCTGACTCAGAGACAAACCTCGATAATTGATTTTGAATGCAACCCCAACTTTCGAACATAGACACGACCCAGAGGATAGATTTGGGATCCGACCCCGACATTCGGACTTGGTCGGATCCTGATTCCGACCTCCGAATTGGGACATTACTTCGATAACCATGATCTAGGATCCAACCTAATTAAGACCCGACCCAAGACCTTGTCATGAGTCCTAACTAGGGACTCGATATTCGAACTGGAATCCGTCCCTTACAGGCTGACACTTGAACCTAGACACAATTTTGACGATCGATCCGGGATTCGATCCTGACACGCGACCCGAGACCTAACTCCGACTTCCGACCTGAGACCCGACATTTGAATTGGGATTCGACCCCGACACATGAATCAAGATACAACCTTGGCGATCGATATGGGATCCAACCCTAACAACCAATTCGGGATGTGACCCCGACTTTGTATTCAACACATATCTTAGTTGCATAATATATATTCAATTCGATATTTTCTATGGTTGTTTGAGGAGTTTACATCAGACAAATTGCTCGTGACATTTAATAATTACAACCTGATATATCAAAATACATAAATTATCCATGTCATGTAATAATTACACTTTGATACTTCACAAGTCACAAATTACTCGTTTTACGTAATAATTACACCCTGAGACGTAATTATTCACAGGTTACTTGTGGTATGTAATAATTACATTCTGATACATCACAATTCACAAATTACTCATGGCATATATTAATTACACGGTGCTACATTACAATTCACATATGATTTAACTTATATCGTCATTGTTACCTTTAGGTGTATCTTATTAATATTCCAAATTCAATTTAACATTTTATGTAGATTAGTCTTCAAACACATGCAACACACGTGTATCACATGTTAAATAGTATAAATATTTTAAAAGTTTAAGAATTTGAACTAAATATTTTAGTCTAAATAAAATACAAATATAAAATTAATTTTTAAAAGTCTAATAGAGAGAAATCGCACACAAAAAAAAGCAAAAATAATAATAAAAAAATAAAAATCAAGCCTACTGAACCTCTCGATTTATATACAATTAAAGTAGTATGAACAACTGCTTATTGTGCCTAATCATAAAAGTCACAACGCTTTAAAAAGTCACGACCCTTCAAAAAAAATCACAATCCTTCAATTCGAAAAAAAGTGTTTGCTTTTAATATAATATATATAAATATGGAGATATACTAAATGGGGTATTTGATTATTCAAAAGGGGATCGATAATTTTAAGTTACTATTTGTGTTGATTGAAGTTTATCAGATGTTCCTGAAGCGACAACGTTTTGTGTTAATTTTAATTATTTAATCAACTTACATATGTATTTTACGCTTGATTTCTTTTTTTTATAAGCAAAAAATATTCTTTTTCAATTGGTTGAAAATATAAAACAGAAATAAAAGATAATTAAATTCATCAAAATAATTTTTGAAGATGTAGATCTTTGAATTTTATAAATCCATTTTAAAACATGTGGGTGATGGAGGCGACATAAATTAGGATAACATAAAGAGAGTAAAAAGGCTAAATAAGAACAGATCTGATTATTATTATTATTGTTGACCTTGAGATAACTTTTCATTGAAAGTAGACTAAAAAAAATGAGTAGGCCCGATTATTATTTGCCTAAAAAAATCGTCATATTAATGTGTTTCCTCTTTATATATCAAGGAGTTTTTTATTTCCCTTGTAACTCAACAAAAATATGCATATTCCAAAAAGAAATGAAAATTTTTAACATACATTTGTTATTTTATCCTTTTGATAGCTCCTAGAATTTAATATTCCAAATTTATTTAATATTTTAAGTAGTTTGTTTTCAAACACATGCATTGCACGTTTATCGTATGATATATTGTATAAATATTTTAAAAGTTTATGAATTTAAACTAAATATTTTTGTCTAAATAAAAGTATAAATAGAAAATTAAATTTAAATTTAAAAAGTCTAATAGAAAGTAAACACAAACAAAAAAAATTAAGAAGAAAAAATATTCAAAAATAATAATAATAATAAATCAAGATAAAAGAATAAAAAATCGAGCTCAGTGAACCCCTCGATTTATATTCAATAAATGGTAGTATGAACAACTGTTTATTGTGTCTTATAAAAAAAGTCACAACTCTTTGAAAAAATCATATTTCTTCGAAAAAGTCACAATTCTTCCATATGAAAAAGTTTCTACTTTTAATATAAAATAAATAAATGAGTATAAAGATATACTAAATGGGGTGTTTTTAGTTAAGGATGATAAATTTATAATAGTTTAACATTCAAATTACGAGGTGATTTTAATAGTTTTCTTAATATGTCGCTCATTTTACTTTAATTATGTTTTTGCTTAATCTATATGAAAATGGATTTAGCATCTCAAACACATTGAATTTCTAAATAATAATTTGATTTAATATTATTATTAAGGGCTTATTTCAATTCATGTTTAAAAATAAATTCTATGATATTTTTATTTTAAAAAATAATAGGTTTGAAGAAGGCAACACAAATTGAGGTAATGAAAAGTGACTTGAAAGAGTAAAATAAGAACAAATCTGACTATTATTATTCTTGACCCTGAAATAACTTTTCATTGAAAGTAGACCAAAAAAAAAGGTAGCACTGATTATTATTTTTATTTTAAAAAAATCTTCATAATTTTTTAATTAAGAATTTCCCTCTTAATATCAAAGAGTTTTTCCCCCTCAGTAGCTCACCAAAAAAATGCATCTTCCAAAATAAATAAAAATCTTAACATACATTTGTTATTTTATCCTTCTGATAGACCCTACCTTGAATTTAAAATATTTTTATTTTATTTTTTTCCTTAATCCGAAAGAAACAAATTTAATCTACTCGTGTCACGTAATAATTACACCCTGAGACGTAATTATTCACAGGTTACTTGTGGTATGTAATAATTACATTCTGATACATCAAAATTCACAAATTACTCGTGGCATATAACAATTACACGATGCTACATTACAATTCACATATGATTTAACTTATATCGTCATTGTTACCTTTAGGTGTATCTTATTAATATTCCAAATTCAATTTAACATTTTATGTAGATTAGTCTTCAAACATGTGCAACACACATGTATCGCATGTTAAATAGTATAAACATTTAAAGTTTAAGAATTTGAACTAAATATTTTAGTCTAAATAAAATACAAATATAAAATTAAATTTTAAAAGTCTAATAGAGAGAAAGCACACACAAAAAAAGCAATAATAATAATAAAAAAGAAAAGAAAATCAAGATAAAAGAATAAAAAATCAAGCCTACGGAACCTCTCGATTTATATACAATTAAAGTAGTATGAACAACAACCTATTGTGCCTTATCATAAAAGTCACAACACTTTAGAAAGTAACGACCCTTCAGAAAAAATCACAATCCTTCAATTCGAAAAAAAATGTTTGTTTTTAATATAATATATATAAATATGGAGATATACTAAGTGGGGTATTTGATTATTCAAAAGGGGATCAATAATTTTAAGTTACTATTTGTGTCGTTTGAAGTTTATCAGATGTTCCTGAAGCGACAATGTTTTGTGTTAATTTTAATTATTTAATCAACTTACATATGAGTTTTACGCTTGATTTTTTATTTATTTATAAGCAAAAAAATATTCTTTTTCAATTGGTTGAAAATATAAAACAGGAATAAAAGATAATTAAATTCATCAAAATAATTTTTGAAGATGTAGATCTTTGAATTTTATAAATCCATTTTAAAACACGTTGATGATGGAGGCGACATAAATTAGGATAACATAAAGAGAGTAAAAAGGCTAAATAAGAACATATATGATTATTATTATTATTATTATTGACCTTGAGATAACTTTTCATTGAAAGTAGACTAAAAAAATGAGTAGGCCCGATTACTATTTGCCTAAAAAAATCGTCATATTAATGTGTTTCCTCTTTATATATCAAGGAGTTTTTTATTTCCCTTGTAACTCAACAAAAAATTGCATATTCCAAAAAGAAATAAAAAATTTAACATACATTTGTTATTTTATCCTTTTGATAGCTCCTAGAATTTAATATTCCAAATTTATTTAATATTTTATGTAGATTAGTTTTCAAACACATGCATTGCACGTTTATCGTATGCTATTTAGTATAAATATTTTAAAAGTTTATGAATTTGAACTAAATATTTTTGTCTAATTAAAAGTATAAATAGAAAATTAAATTTAAATTTAAAAAGTCTAGTAGAGAGTAAACACAAACAAAAAAAAATTAAGAAGAAAAAATATTCAAAAATAATAATAATAATAAATCAAGATAAAAGAATAAAAAATCGAGCTCAGTGAACCCCTCGATTTATATATAATAAATGATAGTATGAACAACTCTTTATTGTGTCTTATCAAAAAAGTCACAACTCTTTGAAAAAATCATATTTCTTCGAAAAAGTCACAATTCTTCCATATGAAAAAGTTTCTACTTTTAATATAAAATAAATAAATGAGTATAAAGATATACTAAATGGGGTGTTTTTAGTTAAGGATGATAAATTTATAATAGTTTAACATTCAAATTACGAGGTGATTTTAATAGCTTTCTTAATATGTCGCTCATTTTACTTTAATTATGTTTTTGCTTAATCTATATGAAAATAGATTTAGCATCTCAAACACATTGAATTTCTAAATAATAATTTGATTTAATGTTATTATTAAGGGCTTATTTCAATTCAAGTTTAAAAATAAATTCTATAATATTTTTATTTAAAAAAATAATAGGGGTGAAGAAGGCAACACAAATTGAGGTAATGAAAAGTGACTTGAAAGAGTAAAATAAGAACAAATCTGACTATTATTATTCTTGACCCTGAAATAACTTTTCATTGAAAGTAGACCAAAAAAAAAAGGTAGCACTGATTATTATTTTTATTTTTTTAAAATCTTCATAATTTTTTAATTAAGAATTTCCCTCTTAATATCAAAGAGATTTTTTCCCTCTGTAACTCTACAAAAAAAAATGCATCTTCCAAAATAAATAAAAATCTTAACATACATTTGTTATTTTATCCTTCTAATAGATCCTACCTTGAATTTAAAATATTTTTATTTTATTTATTCCTTAATCCGAAAGAAACAAATTTAATCTACTCGTGCCACGTAATAATTACACCCTGAGACATAATTATTCACAGGTTACTTGTGGTATCTAATAATTACATTCTGATACATCACAATTTACAAATTACTCGTGGCATATAATAATTACACGGTTCTACATTACAATTCACATATGATTTAACTTATATCGTCATTGTTACCTTTAGGTGTATCTTATTAATATTCCAAATTCAATTTAACATTTTATGTAGATTAGTCTTCAAACACGTGCAACACACATGTATCGCATGTTAAATAGTATAAACATTTTAAAAGTTTAAGAATTTGAACTAAATATTTTAGTCTAAATAAAATACAAATATAAAATTAAATTTTAAAAGTCTAATAGAGAGAAAGCGCACAAAAAAAAAGCAATAATAATAATTTAAAAAAGAAAAGAAAATCAAGATAAAAGAATAAAAAATCAAGCCTACTGAACCTCTCGATTTATATACAATTAAAGTAGTATGAACAACAACCTATTGTGCCTTATCATAAAAGTCACAACGCTTTAGAAAGTAACGACCCTTCAGAAAAAATCACAATCCTTCAATTCGAAAAAAAGTGTTTGCTTTTAATATAATATATATAAATATGGAGATATACTAAATGGGGTATTTGATTATTCAAAAGGGGATCGATAATTTTAAGTTACTATTTGTGTCGTTTGAAGTTTATCAGATGTTCCTGAAGCGACAACGTTTTGTGTTAATTTTAATTATTTAATCAACTTACATATGCATTTTACGCTTGATTATTATTTTTTTATAAGCAAAAAAATATTCTTTTTCAATTGGTTGAAAATATAAAACAGGAATAAAAGATAATTAAATTCATCAAAATAATTTTTGAAGATGTAGGTCTTTGAATTTTATAAATCCATTTTAAAACACGTTGGTGATGGAGGCGACATAAATTAGGATAACATAAAGAGAGTAAAAAGGCTAAATAAGAACATATCTGACTATTATTATTATTATTGACCTTGAGATAACTTTTCATTGAAAGTAGACTAAAAAAAATGAGTAGGCCCGATTATTATTTGCCTAAAAAAATCGTCGTATTAATGTGTTTCCTCTTAATATCAAGGAGTTTTTTTATTTCCCTTGTAACTCAACAAAAATATGCATATTCCAAAAAGAAATAAAAAATTCAACATACATTTGTTATTTTATCCTTTTGATAGCTCCTAGAATTTAATATTCCAAATTTATTTAATATTTTAAGTAGATTAGTTTTCAAACACATGCATTGCACGTTTATCGTATGCTATATAATATAAATATTTTAAACGTTTATGAATTTAAACTAAATATTTTTGTCTAAATAAAAGTATAAATAGAAAATTAAATTTAAATTTAAAAAGTCTAATAGAGAGTAAACACAAACAAAAAAAAATTAAGAAGAAAAAATATTCAAAAATAATAATAATAATGAATCAAGATAAAAGAATAAAAAATTGAGCTCAGTGAACCCCTCGATTTATATTCAATAAATGATAGTATGAACTACTGTTTATTGTGTCTTATCAAAAAAGTCACAACTCTTTGAAAAAATCATATTTCTTCGAAAAAGTCACAATTCTTCCATATGAAAAAGTTTCTGCTTTTAATATAAAATAAATAAATAAATAAGTATAAAGATATACTAAATGGGGTGTTTTTAGTTAAGGATGATAAATTTATAATAGTTTAACATTCAAATTACGAGGTGATTTTAATAGCTTTCTTAATATATCGCTCATTTTACTCTAATTATGTTTTTGCTTAATCTATATGAAAATGGATTTAGCATCTCAAACACATTGAATTTCTAAATAATTATTTGATTTAATGTTATTATTAAGGGCTTATTTCAATTCATGTTTAAAAATAAATTCTATTATATTTTTATTTTAAAAAGTAATAGGGGTGAAGAAGGCAACACAAATTGAGGTAATGAAAAGTGACTTGAAAGAGCAAAATAAGAACAAATTTGACTATTATTATTCTTGACCCTGAAATAACTTTTCATTGTAAGTAGACCAAAAAAAAAGGTAGCACTGATTTTTATTTTTATTTTTAAAATCTTCATAATTTTTTAATTAAGAATTTCCCTCTTAATATCAAAGAGTTTTATCCCTCTGTAACTCAACAAAAAAAATGCATCTTCCAAAATAAATAAAAATCTTAACATACATTTGTTTTTTTATCCTTCTGATAGATCCTACCTTGAATTTAAAATATTTTTATTTTATTTTTTTCTTAATCCAAAAGAAACAAATTTAATATACTTTAATAGATAGTTATCAAATACATTTTTTGTTTAGGTGATATTCAATGATAATTCAATTTCTTTCTCTACTTTAATTTGCTAAGACAATACACAATTTTAAGAATATATGACAAAACAAAGAAGTAAATACTATGAAATAGTTTTCAAACTTGAAATTTAATACTTGTGATCATAACATTACCTTGCGTCTTCTACTCTACATGGATAGATTCAATTACTTTTTCTTAACAATACAATAAATAGCTTTTTAAGTGAGTTTTTCTAAGTTTTCACACATCAATTACAACATAAATTGATTAATGTGTACACTTACATAAACTAAAGAGTAACAAAATAAAAAAAATATAATTAAATTTTTTATTTGTGAAATAAACAAATTCTCGTGATAATTTTGTGTATAATTTTTTCTTCATTGACTTTTAAAGTGCATTGATGCAGTTACGAAGTCTGATATTTTCTGTGGTTGTCAGAGGAATTTACATGAGACAAATTAGTCGTGGTATGTAATAACTACAACTTGATATATCAAAATACACAAATTATTTACCGCATGTAATAATTACACTTTCATACATCACAATTCACAAATTACATGTGGCATGTAATAATTACACCATGATACATAATCATTTACAAACTACTTGTGTTATTTAATAATCACATCATGATATATCACAATTCATAAATTATTGGTGGCATATAATAATTACATCATGGTAATGTACAATTCACATGTGATTTAACTTTTATAGTCATAATTATCTTTAGGTGTATCTTATTAATATTTCAAATTCTATTTAACATTTTATGTAGATTAGTTTTAAAATACGTGTGTTGCACGTGTATCACATGCTAAATAGTATAAATATTTTAAAAGTTTAAGAATTTGAACTAAATATTTTAGTCTAAATAAAAATATAAATAGAAAATTAAATTTAGAAATTTTAATAGAGAGAAAACACACAAAAAAAAATTAAGAAGAGCAAATATTCAAAAATAATAATAATAATAATAATAAACCAAGATAAAAGAATAAAAAAATCGACACACTAAACCTCTCAATTTATATCTAACAAACTGCTTATTGTGTCTTATCAGAAAAATTACAACCATCCAAAAAAAATCACAATCTTTCAATGTGAAAAAATGTCTACTTTTAATATAATATAAATAAATAAATAAATATAGAGATATACTAAATGAGGCAGTTTTTAGTTGAGAATATTATAATGGTTTAATATTCAAATTATATAGATATTTTTAGTTAAAAATATTATAATAATTTAACAGTTAGAAGTTAATGCTTTGGAATCTCTTTTATTTTTTCGTCCTTTTGCATTTACTTTTTGCCTTACAATTATTTCTTCCTGTTTATCAAATTTAAGTTTTTCATTTGTTTATTTATGAAGAGTTTTGAGACTCATTAAAGTTTTCATTCACGTGTATCAGTTAGTTTCTCAGTAGAGTCACCATCTAATTTTACAAAAAAATAAAATATTATTTTCAAAGGCACTTTGAAATTTTTTATTTTAAATCAAAGACGAGTAAAGATTCAAATAATTTTTTAAGAAAGGGACTAAAGCATCTCACAAATATCTGCAAATATGATTATTGGTGGATTAAACATTTTGATTAAAATGTAAATTTTCAAATGAATTTCCTTGATAATATATAAAACTTAACATAATTTGAAAAAATAAATAAATTTATTTATCATTTTCTTGTTTTCTTTGTTTCAGAGGATGAAACAATTACAATGTTTATATTTTAAATACTTTAACTTTTAATCATGTTTATCGGAATTAAGACAATGAACTAAATAATTAGTCTTGCGTGTGTTTGGTATGAAGGAAAAATGTTTTCCATGGAAAATGTTTTCCTAGAAAATAAGTAGATTTTGGACTTATTTTCTCATGTTTGTTGGAGAGTAGAAAATATTTTTCGGAAATTTTTTGTGTGTGTTTGATTTATGAATGAAAAATATTTTTGAGAAAATATCTTTTATTTTTACTAGAGAGTAAAAAATAATTTTTGAATTGAAACTGAAAATATTTTTTAAAAATAAACTTAAACTTTTTTGGGGGAGGGTGGGGGGCTGATGGGGGGTCGCAGGTAAGGGGTAGGGTGGGGTGAAAAAATAAAATTTTGAAATTGAAAATATTTTTAAAAAATAAACTTAATTTTTTTTTTTTGGGGGGGGGGGG
>JAJOOO010023909.1:0-22335 GCA_029582685.1 Solanum piurae
TTTCTTGACCAATTTTGGCCATATATTGTCAAGTAGGTGACCCACCTACTTGGGCCCACCTACTTGGCCATTTAACTTGGGCCTTTGGGGACTTCAACACTTGTTGGTCCCTACTGCCAATTATCCTTCTATTCTTGTCAATTTTGGCCTTAATTAATGCAAGTAGGTGGTCCACCTATTTGGACTTTTCACTGGGCCCTTTTTGGACTTAATACTATTGGGCCTTGACTGTCCATTTTTCCTTATTCTTCTGTTCAACTTGGGCCAAATTAATGCAAGTAGGTGGTAGTGCATTTGTCCCAATTACCACCTTACTACCTCTAGTTTAAATACTTCCGTCGGAGTTAACTTGCAGTACCCATGCTGAAACTTGCAAGGTGGTTACATCACCTTGCGAGCTAGTTTAAACCAATACTAATCATATAAGAAGCACGGTCCCTCACCTATACTATAAGGCTATGTCAGGTATCACGTGAATAGAACTAGCATACACATAATACAGGTTGTTACAATTAATTTAAGATTTTATCATGGTTATGTGAGAAAAGATTCATGATGATGATGGTGACAAAGTCCTTGACAACATCTTGTAGATGTGTGTACGAGTAACTTTGGTTGTTATTGAGAATTGTTTGTGTTGTTAGTTGAGTTTACATACAATAATAGTTATTATTCAAGTATTGAGATTGCCCTATTTTAGGCATTGTAAGAGAGGAGGTGTAGGTATCCAATTGGTTGGTTTGATGCATTTGAGGTGACACCTTAGGTACTGGTATGTTCAGGGAATCCTTAGAGAAGGAGAAATTCATCTAGGAGAAGCTTCTAGCAGCTTAAAGCAGGCAAAAAGTGTATGTAGATCGAATGGTCTAAGACATAAAGTTTATGGATGGAGATCAACTGTTGCTAAAGGTTTAACCTATGAAGGGTGTAGTAACGTTTTCTAAACTAGGTAATCTTAGTCTGAGGTATATTGGGTCATTTGAAGTTCTTAAGCATGTGAGAGAGGTGGCCTATGAATTTCCTTTTCCTCTAGGGTTATCAGGAGTGCACCCGGTGTTTTATGTGGCTATGTTGAAGAAATGCAATGGGGGTGAAAATTACTTTATTCATTGGATTTTTCTCCTACTTATGAGATTATTTCTTATAAGGAGGAGCCCGTAGCTATTCTAGATAAGGAAGTCTGCAATTTAAGGTCAAAGAAGATTTCCTCTGTGAAGGTCCTGTGGGAGAATCGTCCAGTTCAGGAGTCCACTTTGGAGACTAAGACTGATATGCACAGAAGATATTCACATATTTTCGTCAACTCGCGTACCCTTGCTTACCCTCCCTTTCTGTGGAACGTGCGGGATGAACACTGGGTAAATTGGTATCTAATGTAATGACCCGTTAGGTCGTTTTGAATACTGGACCTATTTCTTTCATTAAAGAACCTTCCCGCATATTTTTAATGTGAATCTTGAACAATTTTCTTAACTACGGTTATTTAGTGGATGGAGTTTTTGTAAATAAATATTTTTTATTAGTTGGTGGTTAATGGGCTAAATCCATAATTTATTTCATTCCCTTACCATATGGCCAATGGATAGCAAGAAATTAGTGAGATTTAGTAGTTATTTAATTATTATTTCATAGTTATTTACCCTATATAATCAAAAGAATTAGGAGAGATACTAACTACGATTGAACCCTCAAATGAGAGAACGATAAAGTTACCTCAGGTAAGCGAATTTTCAATTGAACTCTATATTTATTGCCAATGGTGATAATTGAATGGATATAGTGATAATACATACTATTGGTATTAGATAGAAGATAATGTAATTATTAAGTTAATTGAAAAATTGGTTGGTGCACTATTACACTATTATTATCAAGATTATTGCCAACACGACAAGTAATATTGAGGGCTCATCATTGGCCAATGAGTGGATCGTTAATGGTTGGAAACATTAAGTATAGTTAATGATGGAATATGTTTCCATAGAGAGAATTGAGTTTGCAAATAGTGAGTTTCGTCTTTTAACTTATTTTAATTATCACATTTTGATTCAAATTTTGATATATTAATCACAAAATTTAGGAATTGTATTCTAGTAATATGGGTGCCTACGGACTCGTTGGCTTATGAATATTGTATATTTTGATAAATTGGAAATGTTCTGAGACAATGATGAAAAGGAAAAACATTAGGAAATTAGCTTGCTTCACTTCGACTCTTCAGTGAAGGTAGGTTATGATTTATTCTATGTGATACATAGACTCTAAATAGTGAGTGATAGTCATTGAGTGATATTGTGAAGTTTTTTATGTACTTGGTTGTTGTGGTTTGGAAAATTTATGTTTTCTTGTGATTGGTCAATAATCCCAAGACCGTGAAATCTACAATCTTGAACTTGTTCTATTAAAGAAATGCCTTGAATAAAGAAGGCCTAATAAAATATTGTTAAGGAACTGGAAAGAGATGATAAATAATGATGAATTAGCTATATTATTGAATTAGGTGCCACGAGCCGGCATGATATGTTTGGATCTGGTGCCACTAGTAATCACGATATATTTCGATCAGGTGCCACGAGCCGACACAATATTATTAGATCGGGTGTCATGTTCTGACATGATATATTTGTATCAGGTGGCACGTGCCAATACAATAATTTTTTATCGGGTGTAACGTTCCGACATGGTAACGTTAAAGGAAAATATATAAAATAACTTAATGTACTAAATCTCAAAGAACCCAATTCCAAAAAGAGCATCGTATGGAGGCATGAGTCCTCATGTGTGTTCTTGATATTGTGGATTGATTACATACTTGCTTCAGTATTGTTATCACTTTTTCATGTTGCTTTTCGCTTGCCACCTGCTATGTGCCATAGTTGATTTCATGTTATTAATTTATGCATATTAGTTTCTATTTTGATTCGGTCGATGATATCTACTCAGTACACGTTGCCCTGTAATGATCCCTACTTGTATTTTGTTCTTCATTTTCGTTTTGTGAAGTGCAGCAAGTGTACCACTGACTTCGAATCACCCTCATCTCTTGTCAGTCACAAACACATCAGATTCCAGGGTGAGCTATTCTTCTAGCTCGTGTTGTATTCTCTCGGTTATGGCATGATGTCCTTAGTTTTAGGATATAAACTATTTTGCTTGCTTATTCTGGTGTCTTCTATACTCTTAGACTTGGTATTTGGAGATTAGATATCCTTGATGTGATGACTTTCAGGTTTTGGGAAACAATATTTAATAGACTTAAGTGGATTTATGTTTCTTACATTAATAAGATTTAAGCTTCCGCATTATGGTTGTATTTTGTGAGTTTAACAATTAATAGATGTTGGAGTTGAATTTATTGGTTTGCTAACCTAGGAGATTAAGTGTGGGTGACACTCATGACTCGCTTTTGGTCATGACACTCTACCAAGGCACTTCAAAGTGGAATTTTCTCGTTCGTAAATAAGCATAATATGGAGAAAGGGAATATCAACATGCAATTTTTGCAGAATCTTGACTGAACCAATCCACCCTGAAGCAATAAAGTCCCTCTTGACTATGGGAAGGAAGCAGGTATCCTTGTTTTTCAGTTTTGTTTGTTCTGGTAAATTTTGTCTCATACCTTTTGTAGGTATACACACTTAATGAAAGTGCCAAAGGAATGAGGGAGTCTGGACAAAAAAGGACAATTATAGTTCAACACCCCATATCCAAAAAGGGTAAACTGCAGCTTTCCAGGTGTTGCAGTAGCTGAACCATGCCGGCCGCCCACGGCCGTGTAGTGGACCACGGACCGCAGGTGTGGTCCATGGGTGGCTTGCCCAAGCTGAACCAGAGCTCTTGAACCATGACCTGACCAACAAATCGTTGGTCAGACCACTGTTCGTGGTTGGGGATCCGTAGGTTGAGACCCAAAAATCCTAGTTTCTGACCACGAACCACGACCAACCAGGATGGAACGTAGGTCCATCCACGGTCCGTCGGTCTAGTTCATCGTTGAGGGCTGACAGTTATTTTTAGGGTTAATTAAGTCTTTTTAGGTTTTAATTAAATCAAAGTGGTGTCGTTTCGCCTAAGTCTAGGACACCTATATATGTATTCTTAACCCCCAAAACCCCTCATTCAAGTCATTCTCTCAAATCCCAAAAGAAACCCCCAAACTCCTCTCAAATATTGTCTCTCTAAAAGTTGGAAGAAGAAGGAAGAAGTTGTAGCTAAGGTCAAGTCAAGTCTCCTATTTTCAAGCTTGTAAGGGCATTCTAATGAAGGTCTGATAGCTTTTTATCCATGTATATCTTCCATCCATGGAGTCCCCTAAAATTCCCCCAATTTAATGAATAATTTCCCAATTCTAGCTAGGGTTTCTTCCAATGTTGTGGGTTATGAGGATTGTTGATCCGATTGAGTGGATTGTGATTGTCTATAATAGAATTAGTATAAATACATGTTATTAGAGTGAAATTACATGTTCCCATGCATATTCAATGATTATAACCTAGAATTGATATAATCGGGTTGATGCCATGAAGACAAAATTTATGGGTTTAGTCTTGTCCTTATAGGATTGATGAATTATGATTAGAATTGTTTGAGAATGAATCTTAGATGATGATCATGAGAACTAGGGCTTTGAGAGTAAAGCTTATGATGTGAATTGTTGGTAATTGATGTTATTATTGATGAAGGGATACTTCCCACATAAATTGCCTAATCATGAATGTATGAATGTAAAAGGTTTACTCACATAAATGATTCTAGGTTGAAAGGATTTCCAACCTAAAATGAATCTAGACTAAAAGACTATGTAATTGATGAGGCTAGAGGTGATTACCCTTAACCTCCATATGTAAGGATATGAGGTGATTCCTGTATTCCTTAGAATTGAACAAGAGGTGAGTTGCCACGTTCTTACTACGATGAATGGACATTGAGGCGATTACCCATTTTCCTTGTCAAATGATATGGAGGCCAGTACCCGCATCATATGATGAGATTGTGGAGGCGAGTACCCGCAATCTAAAAGTAAGTAAGGCAAGAGGATAATACCCATTAGCCTTTGTAAGTTAGGAAAAAAGGTGAATCCCAATGTCTTTAAAGTAAGTATAACTATGTGAATTGTCTTATGAAGAATGAATATCTTGGATTGTTGCTAGATATACCTTCCATGAGGTAAGTTAACCAGAGTTGGATCACCCAAGTTTCTACTAAGGATGAGTAAGGTTGCTTGAGAAGTATTCCTTTCTTATTATGATATTGATTTATAGGCATTGATCATGCTTATGGTTTGTATTGACTAACCATGATGTTTATGTTTTTTATGCTAGCTATCATATTTAGTACTTGATTGTATTAAAACATACTCTTTCCTACATTCTTATCAAATGTATGGTCCGGCGACATAGGTTCTCACACTCGTGGCTAGCTTCTTTGTTGATCAAGGAGTGAAGATTTGGTGAATCCTTATTGTGTTTGATGATGTGATCACTACTTTTGTTATGTCTTTCTTGTATGTCTTGGACTATTGTATGGGTTGTGACCCAAGATTTTATTCATGTTGTTTAGATAGTTTGAGACAATGTTGTTAAACTTCCACTCATATTTATAAAAGACTTTGATTGCATTGACAAGTTTTAATTCCCACTCATTTCTATTAATTTATGTTATAATATGCTAAGTGGCTTGTATGAGGCCTCTCGGGGTCTTATACGCCTTGTTAAATCTAGGGGATACCCCTGGGTCATGACAAACTTGGTAATCAGAGCACATGGTTTAGAATGGTTCTAGGATTTCTCAAACCACGTCAAGTAGAGTCTTGTTCATAAGTGGGAAGCGCACCACATTTATGAATGAGAGGCTACTAGATGTTAGGAAACTTCACTTCTTCATTTCTCTAAGTCGTGCCATGGAGTTTAACTCTATAAGGTCTTTCTCCTAATCCTTACATGATGGTTTTCAGGATATGACTACGAGAAGGGCAAATGCTAGAAGGACTGAGAGAGACAATTTTGTGCAAGAAGTTCCTCCCCAAGCTCCTCCCCAAGCTCCGATTGATCCTTTGACTGAGAATGTGACGAATGCGGAGTTTAGGTTGGCTTTCCAAGTGTTGGCTTAAACCGTGACGGCCAAAGCCAATTGAGTGGTGGTAAACCCCATCAACCCAAATGTGGGTATGTCTGCGGCTAGAGTGAGGGATTTTACAAGGATGAACCCTCCGGATATTTATGGCTCCAAAGTTGAGGAAAATCATCAAGAGTTAATTGAAGAGGTCTACAAGATACTTGCTATAATGGGAGTGATTCCGGTAGAGAAGGCGAAATTAGCCACTTATAAACTCAAAGGTGTTGCTCTGATTTGGTTCAATCAATGGAAAGAGAAAGGCCGGAAGAAGCGGCCACATATGGGAAATGTTCAAAAGTGCTTTTCTTGATAGGTTTTTCCCTCTAGAGATGATAGAGGCCAAGGTTCTTGAGTTCATCAACCTTCGGCAAGGAAACATGAGTGTGCGGGAATACGCTTTGAGTTTCACTCAACTATTTAAATATGTTTGTTCTTTTGTGGCGGATTGTAGGACCAAGATGAGTAACTTTGTGTCGGGAGTGTCCGACATAGTTTTCAAAGAATGTCGTATCGTTATGCTTGTGCATGATATGAACATTTCTCGCCATATGTTGCATTCCAAACAAATTAAGGAAGAATAGCTCAAGGTAAGATCTAGGGAACCAAAAGGAAAAGAACTGATGATGGTAACTCTTCATATTCTAGGTCCGGTGGACGAGGTCGTTCAAGGTTCCGCTAAAGGCTCTTATAATGCTCCTCCAAGGGCTAACAATGAAAGGGTGTCCAACCCTAAACCTCAAGGAGATGGTAGTAGGTCCATGATGCCTACTTGTGCCAAATGTGGGAGAAACCATGAGGGTAAGTGGCTAGCAGGTTCCAATGCTTGCTTTGGGTGTGGTAAGACGGATCAGAAGATAAGGATTGTCCTTTGGTTACTAAGACTGATGGAGATAATGGGCGTAGGGCTCAACCCAACCCCTCATCCAGTCCAAGTGGTTCGGTGCGAATGCTCCTAAGCAAAACCGATTCTATTGTCACGACCCGGGAGTATCCCCTAGATGTAACATGGCGTACTTGACCCCGAATGGGTCTCATACAAGCCTCTAGCATCATCATTACATAAGACATTGAAATAATGCGGAATTTAAAACTTGACAATCGAAGTTCAACTTCACTTTTCATAAATGAAAGTAATAGGAAAGTCTAGATTTTATCTCATATTGTAACACCCCTAAAATACTAGACCAACTCTTGCATGTCGATGCATCGTTTCTTAATCACTACAATATGTTTTACTCTTATTTTGGGAACTTGAAATTTTGTGATATTTGCAACCTTGCTTAAAATAAATTGTGCTCGTAATTTAAGGTATTGTATGGGGGTATTTACGTAATTTTTCTAATTAAAATTTCATATGAATTGAAAGTGTTGGTATCAATTATATATATATAGGTGTATATGTATACATTTTAGGCAGCACACAATAATTTGGAGGAGCACCTTTTAGTGACAGTTGTATATGTGACTAAGCATCACTCTTAAGACTATTATCACACCTCCTTTTGTGATTTTCATTTGGAACTGAAGTCCAAGAACCTAAGAACATTTTCTAACCAGTTGTTCATCAAAATCACAAGAGAAAACCTTGGTCCTTCTAGCTGGAAGTCGAGACATCCTACCTTTTGGTGAGTAATCAAAACTTTTTTTTTTTTAGCTGAGTAGTGTTTAGTACTTTTAGAATTTCTCATTCTGTATAACTCCTTTTTCGGTGAATAAATATGATTTGGAAAGCGGATTCCTACACCTACAACTCTGCTGTTTATGGTAAACTCTAATTTAGCTTTTATGATTATGAAATAAGGGACGCAACATATGATAAGTTATGTCCAGATTGGAATTTGAAATCCTGTATGTTCAACTGTTACTGTTTTGATTATATATTTTTGTACAAGGCGTATTTTGCGGTGATTATTGATTATTTGCAAGCTTAAGATATGTACCTACATCTTTTATGAAGGATATAAATTCCATTTTGGCCGCTTTCTGTTTCAAATCTAAGTTGCGACATGAAGTGCTTTTATTGGGCAGAATTTCTGTTTTTGGAGTATAGTCGTATTTGTACAGGCTAGGCTTACTTGTGATGATAACCCTATGTTAAGCCATCATTATTGAGCTACTAAAAAGTAAATAAGTTATTGAATTCATTTTTTAAGGTTGTATATCCTCGTGTACGAGTTGAAGACTTTGATACGCTGGTTGGTCTACAATTTGAACTCGTGAGGTTGTGTTGGACAGTTTTTGTGCTAAAGAACTGAGGTTTGTGTATAAACTTGTACTTGCACTCTTTTAACTGTTGGTATATCTGAAAGTTGATCTTGGTACCTAGGTTACCTCTTATCACTTTGCATTGTCGCGTTAGTATTCTTTACGACGTTAAAGACGCTTGTGTAACTCGCCCACTTGTATGGATTGTTTGATCACTTGGCACTCTTTTTGGGACCCTGTCCTTCTTGTGGCTGTGATTTTGTTACTATTGGCATGCCTCTTGATTCAGATCATTTACCCTCTTGACTCTGAATTTTTAGTCCGTCATAAGAATGGAAGTTGTCCATTTTAAGTACGAACTAGAAAGCCATTTTTAATGTAGTTCTTGATTCTCTTGATTATTGGGCTTTGACCCTTCTTGATACAGGGCATCGGCCCTCCTTGATACCTACTTGTGCTTGGTGTGACGACATGATGTATATATTGGGCGAGCCTTGTTGTTGAATCTCTTGGAAAATGGTGCTATGAGCGTTCTTGACATTTGAATCTTTAAATATCGAACTTGATACTCTTTATATATTGTTTACTTGATTTAGTTATTATGTTCAATTATGTTGCCCTTGACTTGAGATGATAACTTGTTGAATTTGAGGGCTCCAAACCTATAGTTTTTACACCACTAAGTTATATGCTTAGTGATAGTTGTTTCTATCGTAGGGGTTGTTCGAGACGATGCTTGAAGCTGGGCATTGGGGATGGATATTTTGAGAGCCTTAAGAAAGATCACATTTGCATATAGGCATCTATATTTTGTATAAACCTTGGGACTTGTACATATTCTATTTGTTGTATATTTACATGGGATTTTGAGGGCTGATTTGATCATGTCACCATGAGTTGTAATATAAATATGGCTATATGTTTTGTTCTTTTTGGGGTGTGTAAACCCAAGTCTTGTAATATCCTAAATCTACTATTACTTTCGAATGTTTGTGTGAAGCATGAGCAGGCTGATTTCGGTACTCGGAAGCTTGTAATATTCTTGTTATTTTATCCTTGAGTGTGAGGATAATATATATACATGAAAAGCTCGTCGGTTATTTTCTTAAATTACTTTTTGGAGGTCATTATGTATCTAATCCCTCTACTAGATTATAATCAGTATGCCCTCGTTAATCACTTTTGAGTGTCGCAAGTATAAGTTAAGTCTCTTTAAAAAGGGTCTCTTCAAGTGTTGGTATCAGAGCCTAGGTTTGTGGTTCTAGGAATTTTGATTTGAATTACTTGTATACTTTTTCACTTTCAAAAAAGGTTCTATTTGTATTATTTGGTCAATTACATGGTTTATAATGTTTTTTATCACATGAACAGTGCATATGCATCAAGTACATATCCCTAATGCAATGTGACTTTTCCTTTTGAAGGAATTAAGTCATGGCCACTTCTTCTGATCGACCTATGAAAGTTGCTCGTGAAGGTTCGGGTGCCTCTGTTTCCCAACCTCATGCACTTGAAGAGGTTGGAGAACATATCTAGAATCATTATGTTCCCCACACAAGTGGTTCTGAAGTGGGAAATCATCAGAGTGTAAGAGCTGGTCCACATCCTCACATGAGTCATGGTACTCAAACCATGAATCCTCATTTTCAACAAATGGCTGAATTCTTTCACCATATGGCTGAATCGATGCATGATCCCCACGAGATTAACTTTGAGAAAATGAGGAAAATGGATGGAGTGGAGTTTGAAGGCACTGTTGATCCCACTGATGCTGAACAATGGCTTGATCGCATGGAGAGGGTATTTGAGCAGTTAAAGTGTTCAGATGTTGCAAAATTTAAGTATGCTATTTCACTATTACAAAAGGATGCTTACGATTTGTGGGTAAGTATTCTGAATGCCAAGGTAAAACCTCCTGTTTTTACTTGGGATGATTTTCTTAAGGAATTTCATATGAAGTATGTCCCACCTACTTATTATGATGCAAAGAAAAAGAGATTTTGAATTTAAGGCAACGAGGCATGTCTATTGTTGAATAGGAACAGAAGTTTCTAAGGTTGTCTTGCTATGCTGGTGGTATTATTAAAGAGGAAAGAGACAAGTGCAGGAAGTTTGAAGACGGTTTAAATGATTCCATTAGGAAGAATGTGGCGATCCTGCAATATGAGAAATTTTGTAAGTTAGTGTTTCCTGCTTTTACTTGGGAACGACTTGATAAAGAAGAAGCTAGTAGAAATGAAAACAGATTCCGAAAGCCTAGACTAGATTTTGGGGGTTCATCCAAAAGGGTACGGTTTGATAATTCTAAGGCTGGTAGTGATAACAGGCCAGCTCAACAAAGGCAAAACATATCAGAATTTTCTACAACTAGCACTCCAAATTATGGCCAAGGCAAGCCTCACGTTCCCACCTGTCCACAATGTGGAAAGAATCATTATGGTACTTGCAGGAGAGCTTCTGGTGCATGTTTCAATTGTGGGAGCTTTGATCATAAAGTGAAGGATTGCCCTAATCCTAATAATGCTCCATCGTTGAGAACTGAAGGCTCAGTTCATAAGCCTTCTGTCAATCCTCCTCAAACTAATAGAGGTGCAAGACCTAAAAACACCCAGGCAGCAGGTACAAGTGGAGCTAATCAAGCTAGTGGGCAAAGAGCTACTGCACGCGCTTATGCTACGAGGCAAAGGGATGATCAAGATAGACAAGACGTGGTTGTCGTTAAATTTCACTTATTTGGCTTATTTGTGTTTACATTATTTGATCCTGGTTGTACACATTCCTATATTTCTTCATCACTTGTTCTTCCTGAAAATGTGAAATCTGTGAGACTTAATTACAATGTGCTGGTTGAAAGTCCTTTGGGTTATCAAGCTGTGTGTAATCAAGTTTACCAAGATTGTCCCTTCGTGATTCAAAACCTAGTCTTCCTTGCTAATTTGATTGAAATGCCCTTCAAGGATTTTGATGTTATTATCGGGATGGATTGGGTTTATAAATATCATGTGGTGGTAGATTGTAGGTCTAAGCATGTGACTTTTAAAGATCCTAGATTTTTACACATCATTGTACAAGGTGAAAGATCATTGACATCTAGTTTTATTTCTGCAGCCTTGGCAAGAAAGTTGATACGTCAAGGTTGTGGGGCATACTTTGCTCACATAGTTGATACATAGTTGAAGAGTCCTTGTATCAAAGACATACCTGTTGTATGTGATTTTCCAGAAGTATTTCCAAAAAACTTTCTGGGATTGCCCCCGAAAAGAGAGGTTGAATTTCTAATCGAGCTTATTCCTGGATCCACTCCTATTTTGATCACCCTTTATAGAATGGCTCCAACAGAGTTAAGAGAATTGAAAGCTCAGTTGCAAGAACTACTTGAGAAAGATTTTATTCAACCTAGTGTTTCTCCTTGGGGAGCCCCTGTTTTATTCGTAAAGAAGAAAGATGGCACTCTTAGGCTTTTTATTGACTATAGACAATTGAACAGAATAACAATCAATAATAGATATCCACTACCAAGAATTGATGATTTGTTTGACCAACTTAAAGGTGCTAAAGTATTCTCAAAAATTGATTTAAGGTCTGGATATCACCAACTGCGTGTTAGAGAGAAAGATATTCCTAAAACTGCTTTCAGAACAATGGTCATTATGAAATTTTGGTGATGCCATTCGGATTGACAAATGCTCCTGCGGTATTCATGGATCTAATGAATCGAGTATTCAAGCCTTATCTTGATTAGTTTGTGGTTGTTTTTATAGATGATCTTTTAATATTTTCCAGAAGTAGTGAAGACCATGATAAACACCTCCGGATTATTTTGAAACTTTTGAAGGAGAAAGAACTTTATGCTAAACCTTCCAAGTGCGAATTTTGGCTTGATGAAGTAGCTTTTCTGGGACATGTTGTATCAACTGAAGGTGTGAAGGTGGATCCTAGTAAAATACAAGCAGTTGTTGAATGGAGACCTCCCAAAAGTCCGACTGAGGTAAGAAGTTTCTTGGGCTTAGCAGGATACTACAGAAGATTTGTGAAAGGCTTTTCCATTATCGCCTCTCCTTTGACTAAGCTCTTTCAGAAGGAAGTAAAGTTTATTTGGGATGACAAATGTCAAGAGAGCTTTGAAACTCTCAAATCCTTGTTGACTCAAGCGCTTATACTTACTCTACCAATTGAAGGGAAAGAGTATGTAGTATACAGTGATGCTTGTCACAATGGTCTCGGATGCGTTTCGATGCAAGAAGGGAAGGTAATTTCTTATGCCTCTCAAAAATTAAAACCGCATGAATTGAATTATCCTACTCACGATCTTGAACTTGCTGCTATAGTGTTTGCTTTAAAAATATGGCGGCATTATTTATATGGAGAGAAATGTCATATTTTCACTGATCACAAGAGCTTAGAGTACTTGGGTACTCAAAAGAAGCTAAACCTTTGACAACGTAGATGGCTTGAAATCATGAAGGATTATGACTGCTCGATTGATTGTCATCCAGGTAAAGCCAATGTGGTTGCAGATACCTTAAGTCAGAAATCCCTCGAAAGCATTTCTTTGAGTCCTTTACCCTTGTTTCTTGAGTTAAGAGCCATGAATGTTTGTTTTACACTTGATTCAAATGGTTCAGCTATTGCTAAATTACAAGTAAAGCCAATATTACTTGAACAGGTGAAAGAAGCACAAATGTTAGATAAGAAACTTGTAAAATTGACCAGAGAAATTCAAAGTGGGGAAAAACTTGATTTTACATTTACGGAGGATGGTGGCTTATTTTTATCAAAACAGGTTATGTGTCCCTAATAATTACAAATTGAGGAGAGAAATATTGAATGAAGCACATACTTCACCATATGCAATGCATCCTGGAGGTACAAAGATGTACCGGACCATCAAAGAATATTATTGGTGGAATGGTATGAAGAGATACATTGCGGAGTTCGTCTCTAAATGTTTCGTTTGTCAACAAGTAAAGGCAGAACATCAAGTCCTAGTGGGTTTACTACAACAACCCTTGTCGATTCCGGAATGTAAATGGGAGAGAATAACTATGGACTTTGTTTCTGGACTTCCTCGCACTCAGAGAAATCATGATGCAATATGGGTGATTGTGGAAAGGCTAACCAAGAGTGTTCACTTCTTAGCAATCAGGATGGATTACTCACTTGAGTGTTTAGCCGAGTTGTACATTAATGAGATTGTAAGACTACATGGGATCCCTGTGTCTATTGTATCAGACCGGGACCCAAGGATTACATCTAAATTTTGGGTAGCTTGCAGGAAGTTTTGGGTACTAAGTTGAGGTTTAGCACTTTGTTCCATCCTCAAACTGACGGCCAGTCGGAAAGAGTGATACAAATTTTAGAGGATATGCTTCTAGCTTGCATTATGGAGTTTGAAGGTCGTTGGGACAAACACTTGGCTTTGATAGATTTTTCTTACAATAATAGCTACCAATCGAGTATTGGAATGCCTCCCTATGAAGCCTTATACGGAAGAAAATGTTGGACCCCTCTTTGTTGGAGTGAAATTGATGAAAGAAAGCTTATTGGTCCTGAAATTGTGCAATAAACAGAGGACAAGGTAAAAATTATCAAAGATCGTCTAAAGATTTCTTCGGATAGAGAAAAGTCGTACGCTGATCCTAAAAGGCGTGATATTGAATATCAAGTTGGAGATAAAGTATTCTTAAATGTGTCTCCATGGATAAAGATTATGAGATTTTGGCCAGAAAGGAAAACTTAGTCCCGATTTATTGGACCTTATGAGATACTTGAAAGGGTTGGACCAGTTGCATATAAATTGGTGTTGCCACCTGAGTTAGACAAGATCCACAATGTCTTCCATGTTTATATGCTCAGAAGATATCGTTCTGATCCATCTCATGTTCTTCCAGTTGAATCTATTGAGGTTAATCCTGACTTGACGTATAATGAAAAACCTATTCTAATTCAAGCTCGAGAAGTAAAGAAAATTAGGAACAAGAGAATCCCCTTAGTAAAGGTACTTTGGAGGAACTATTCTGGAAAAGAAGCTACCTGGGAAAGAGAAGAAGACATGAAGACCCTATATCCACACTTGTTCCAGGACTAGTGTAAGGTAAATTTCGAGACGAAATTTCTTGAAGGGGGAGAGAATTGTAACACCCTGATGCTTATCGTGAACAATGACACTATCCTACAATATGAGTGTCTACGATCGTCGAAAATATAGTAACCCAACCGAGGGTTGGGATCGTGTCCCAAGGGAGCGGTTTTGAGAATTAATAATCAATTAGAATTTCATTCAAATTAGTCGTAGTAAAAGACATTTGCGATAAAAGACATTGTAAATTAAAGGAGGTGACACCAAAGTGTCAAATATCAAAGGGGTTTTTTGTAACTAGTACTAAAACAACAATATGAACAAGAAAATCAAGTATTGGGAAAAGTTCTTGAGATGTGACCGCAATACAAGTTGAGATAAATTGTTGGGTACATGCTTTCGATTAGAGATTTGCAAAATAATAGTGACTAGGCTAAGCTTTAAATAGAAATAAGTTCCCTCACGGGCAACTTACCCCTTTTCAAATGTGTTCCTCTCGGACACCCATTTGACGCATGAAGACCAGCCTACTCCTTACCCCACTCACTCTTTCGAGCTGAGTGTTAGGATAGGGAGCTAGGGCTCACCCTCTCGGGCTGAACCTCATGTCGACCAACTCCTTAGGCCATCAGTCTAGTGGTTTTGGTTTCGCGACCTCCCTCTCGGGCAAGCCGAAAATACATGGGTGACTTTGTATTTGCAACTACAAACCCTTTATATTAAACCACAACCACTAGGTGAAATCACCATTACAATACATCTAACCCATCAGCAAGCAAGACCCAACAAGAATATCAACCCATATTTGCTAAATCACACCCCAAGAATGGGGTTTTTTAGCCACACATCAAGAAATAAGAAATTATACCTAACATGATAATGAAATCAACTGGGTATAAGAAATTAAACCTTTAATTAAGCAAAGGAAAGTGAATAGAGAAGACCCACTTCCAACTTGGGGAAGAAGAGCTCATTTCTTCAAGTCTCCACAAAACCCTCTCCAAACTTGAGAGAAAAATATAAGCTAGAATATGTTCTAAAGTGAAAAATTACTATATTAAAAATGTTTTCACTCTCTCTCTTCTAAAATTCTAAGTAGTATTTATAGTTTTCACAGATTGTGCTGCGGAGGATTGTTCGGCGACATTAGTCGAGATCGCCGATGAACTCGGTGATCGGCCATTTGGTCAGCTCATCGCCATCAGTGTCTTGCCTTTTGCATCCTCGCATTATGGATCATTGGGCGGTATAGTACTGCTTCGCGGAATTGATCGGCGACTCGCCGACTGCTTCTTTCCTCGCCTTTTGATCCACTTTCTTTAAGGCTTCGCGTACTGGAACGAAGGGCGGTTCATGTCGTTTCGGTGACTTGCCAAGTTAAACTCGGTGATTCGCAGGACTCAATTTCTTGTTCTATTCAGCCCTATTTGCTTCGTTTTGCGCCTAAGTGTCCATGCTTCCACTAAAACCTCAAATACATGAAACTTCAACATTCTAATCAGGTATTGAGATAAAACAAGCATTCGAGGACACTATTTCCATTAAAATAAATCCCTAAATGAGTCCAATTTATGGACTCATCAACACCCCCAACTTAAAATTTTGCTTGTCCTCAAGCAAACTCAAGTTCAGCTGTTCAAAAAAGGTGCCTCAAATAGTGCTACCCAAGACTGAAACATGAATGCACACAACGAGACTCAATTTACTTATGCAAGGATCAGTTGTGTACTCAAAGATTCAAATTGTGACACACCATTACCAAAGATTCTCTTGCTCACAATACTTGCTATTTCTACAAGTTCAAGCTCAACAAAAATATCTAAATGCCCTCGCACAAAGAATCATTCTATATTCACACACATATATGAGTCAATTTTAAGATCAGAAATCAGATACAACGCTCACACTCAAAAAGAGGAACACATTGCATATTTTCACCAATAGGTTTGCCCTTATTTTCCAATTGACTTTCTATTTGGCTTACTCAAGATCAAAAAGGTCTTTCTAAGGCTTGTAACGGGGTTGAGTTCAAAGGTATGGTCATTTAGGCTTAGTGACTTCCTCTTCGTGAGATGCGGTATTCTGAGGATGCTTTCTTTCTCTCCTTTATCAATTCTTTTTCTAGTGCTTCTAAGTCACCTCTTTACTCTTTTGTTCACCTTCCATGAATTTCAATTGGAACCCAAATTTCTTCTGTACTTTATTCCACAAATTTGGTTTTTTTTTTAATAAAAGTTCCATTGTTCTGCAACACTATGGGTTAAGGAAGACTTCTTATAGCACTTCTTGACTTCTCATTTTCCTTTTCACCATACCCCCAACTTAGGCTTTTTGTCCTAAGTTGGCTATTCACTAAACCACAATTCGAAAGGATTATAGGTAGTGGATCAAGTAAGGTCTAGGGTTTATCAAGGCTCTTCCAAAGAAAGGTAAGGCTCAAAGGGTGTTCAAGAAAGTTCCACACGCTCACAGGTAGGTCACAAAAAGAGGTATATGTTAAATTGGCTCACACTCTTTAAAATTGCCTAAGATCATCTCAAGAGTACACCTTTCTAAATCAATCAGACTAACCAAGAAAATTCTAGGCTTATTCATGCATGGTTCAAGGTAAGCTAATCACACAAGGCATCGATACTTAAGTAAAACAAGACTACACACTTTCGCTAGTGTGCAATGGTCATTACAAGAGAATCAATTTGATAAATGGCTAATCACAACGAGATGAAAAGAGTGCACATATTGTCTATGTAACTTCATTTGGCCTCGTCGTAGCCATGCATTTATGTTTGTTCAATTAAGAGCACTATTCAAGTCATCGATATTGATCAAAACTGAGACTTAATTTTTTGCAAAAGAACAGCCATTTTCAACACAAGAGGTGGCGATTTTTTTTTTGAAGGGATCAAAACTATTTTCAATTAGAACAATGGGAGCCATGAGCTTAAACATCCACAGAAAAGCAATATTTAAAACACAAATTAAAGCAAATAACTCAAATATCCAGTTAACACACAAAGGTGGGCCTCACCCCACCACAAATAAAAGCATTTGTCCTCAAATGCAAGTAATAAGTATCCAAAAGGTTAGATAAAGAAAAATAGAGAGGGAGGTAAAGATGGGATCATGGCTACTTGATGGACGCATCTGTCAGGGTTTCAATGCTGGGGGTAATCTCTAGAAGGACCGGCCCCACTAAATCCCGTAGCCGGAGCTTTAGCCAAGGAAGCCTGCACAACAACATCTATCATGATTTCCTCAGTCTCTGCTATGTCTTTTGTTGTAGCTCCCTCGAACATCTCTTCATCAGTCTCTGCTTCTGCTCCAGAATCTTCTGTCTGCTCCGCTTTATCCCCATATCCAGTAGTAGTCTGAAGCATCTCAGGCATGGCTGTAATTTCCATTGTCCCAAAGACCATGGACATATCAGTGGCCTTCAAGTGATTCACATCTTCTCGCAGCTCAGCAATGGCAACTTTTAAAAATCTTATCTGACTAGTGGACCCTTGCTTGTGCTCACAAACCACTATCCTGGTCACTAGGGCTTCAATGGTAGTGTTCAGAGGTGTCACAACATCAATTAAGTTCATCTGGATCATGCCTGGAACTGCTGCTTCTAAACAAGCAGCCCGACGATCAGCAGAAAGAGCCATTTGTCCCATCTGAAGTAGGGAAGTGTTGGTGAGTGGGGCTTGGAAATAGCACTAGAGGAACCTGGAGTATCAGTGGAAGTAGCAGTGGTAATGGATATACCTGGAGGTTTGAGAGCTGGAGTGAGCAGACGTGCTTTTGTAGGTATAGATCTAGTGGTCGCCACTTCAGTCTGCTTCTTTTCTGCTTGATCCTTAAGATATTCAGCTTCGATCTTTCGAATATTGGTCGAGGTTGTGGGCACCACTTCTACATCCTTCCTTTGCATCCAGAGGTACTCGGGCATTTCTACACAATGCAGTAATTAATATCGGAAAAAGGGAGAGATATCTGGATTTGCTCGCACGCATATGGATTTCGGAAGCAATAATCGTTCCCAAATTTATCCTTGTTTTCTCTATGATGCACCCAAGACATGTTGCTTTAGCGAGGCGAAGAATTGTTTCATTCTGTGATGGCATAATGGAGCTGCTGATAAACCCGAACCAGTATCGTGTAGCTACGCTCAAATCTTTCTTTTCGATTGGGATTCCTTCTGCTAGCCATTTCAGAATATCGTTGTTTTGATTAGCGGGACCAACCACTGTTTCATCGCATCCAGTTGCTTTGTTCTGATCAAATGCTGACAGTGATCAGTAATCTTATTGGACATACCCAAGGCTATGTTTATAGCCTCACTGTCACAAAGTACATTCCTTCATCTGGCCACTACATAGTCAACTGCTTTGAAAGACACAACTAGTCTCTTCCGATGAGGTACCAATACACTGTATGCACTATAAAACTCTCTGACCCAGCTTGGCATATAAGAACCACGCGGTTTTGTGAAAACTTGAAATTTGTGATATTTCGGGCATTACATTATCTTAGGATACCTATTGATCACCTCATCTATGGACAACCATTTTTCTTCAATGATTGTTTTTAGTCCATCAACTTTAACCTATTTGATGATCTAGGCGGGGGGCTTGTACTGGAGGTGCCAATATTATTGCATGTTCTGGAGCTGTAGGAGTTTGAGCAATGGATCGAGGATTTCTGATCTGCGATGGATCATTGAACTACTTTGACCTTAGCTCATTCCTCCGTGCCTTTATCAGTTCGTCTTCATCTAAACTCATACTCTCACTATCGTATGTTGTTGGTTCATTGGTGTAAAAACCCATGCTATCGGAGCTTGCATATGATAGCTCGACGATTTTTTCCTTGCCCTTGCCTCTTTTGCTTGCACTGGAAAGTTTCGCAACATTACTTTTGGATGCAGCTACCTCATCGTTGATTGTTATCCCTTTTTTCTTGCTTTGAGTTGGCTTGCTGTTTCTTGTAACTTTGGGTCTGGCCATGTCTGCAGTTAATAAGGAGTAAGTTAGAAATGAGTAATTCCGTAGTGCAGACCTTTAGTGGCAGACAGATGCGCCGAACTCGTCGGCGAATCCCCAAATCTCTTTGGCGAGTCAGGTCGAGCTCGCCTACGGTTTTGCCCTAATAGCTTTCACTTGTCGGGGATGAGAAAGTGTAAATCACCGACTACTATCGGAAATCAAAGGTTCATTCGCTGAAAACTACAGTTCCATGAAGATTCAGGAGTGCAGATAGAGGGCGATCGAAGCCACTTTAGGCGAGCCGCGTAGTTGTTTGATGAACCTGACCCAGTTCGCTAAACAACCTAATGTGCCTTCCTTCAATTCGAATTTGACCTCGCGAACTCCCAAAATACAATTAACAGTTGCAATAGTGAAATTAAGTTAAAACACATGACATTCATTCACCCAAAGCTTAAATCATTTCATGCACAGGAAAAGAGGGATATCAAAAATTTAGATCAATTAGGCACGAATCTCAGATCGAATCTGGCATTTAGGCAAGATAGATTTATCAGGGAGAAGCCTAGCACACGTCACCCCAACCACTTTTAATTTAATAATAGAACAAAATTTTAGTAGTATCGGGATTTGGGAGAAACCAACCTTTTATGCTGCTTGAACTGGGTTGAAATGCTAGTAAGCAAAGTAATCCCACGCTATAGCACTAATCGACAACTAAAATACCAGGAGGGTAAAGATAATGAAAATTACTTACTAGGTGGTTTTTCAACAGTAAAAATTGAGTGGAAAATGAACTCTTTTTTTTCTTAAACCATTGGCCTTTAAAAAGCTGGCCAGTTGTTGCTCATTCGGCGATATTAGTTTGTACCGCTAAATAATTCAGCGTTACGCCAAGTGATTGCCCTCGCCGCTTATTGTTACAGACTGTAACTTGGATCTTGAGTCTGCCGGCGATCTAGATCAAAGTCGCTATAATGCTCGGCTACTCGCCGAATGGGACTACCAATCCATTTTTTCATTCATTCTCCACGTTTTCTCCTGTGAAATTAATACACCATTATTTCTAGAATAAAACTAAAGCTCGTAAAGGCTTTGGGTTGCCTCCCAAACAGCGCCTTAGTTAATGTCGTGGCACAACGCAAGTAAATGTTCAAACCGGCTTTTTCGTGTTACACCTAGTGTGACTAGGTGATCTCGCTTGCTCATACGGATGAAGCTGAGGTAGTGTAAGATTCAAGAGAGTTTCGATTAGCTGAATAGACCTAGAATGAGAGCCACTCATCTGGTTCAGCGTTTCGACATTTTTTCTAATTTCCTCTAGTACCTTGTACTGCTCATTCAACTTTTGGAGGATGGTTAGTAACGTATCATTGATACGTCTGTTTTCAATGTCTATGCATCTTCTTTGATCTGTAGAGGATGGGTTCTTGCTCTTTCCTTTGGACATCACTTCCAGTTCTTCAACCGTTTGGGTCAAGCTATTCATTTGATCCAACAAAATGGTCAGTTGCTAGTCCTTCTCGCCATCCTTGTTGGCCTTAACTGCAAGGTCAAGGAATTTGGTTGCGGTTTCATAGGGGTATTTCTCACGTCCACTTGGCATGAGTTGGTTCATTATTTCTCTGTTTCCGGAACTGAGACCCCTATAGAAGCATTCCAGTAGAACTAAATTGGGTATTTCATGAGTTGGGCATTGCATCAATAATGTTTTAAACCGCCGCCACGACTCATGAAAGGGTTCTCCTTCGGGATGCTTGAAATTTAAGATTTGATCCCTGAGCCTCATCACCTCTGCTGGAAGATGCTCCATTGGTCCACCTTCTCCATCATGTATACTAATTGTCCTGCCTCAACACTCAAACAACTAGACAAAACTAAAAATTAGGTGAGTAAACTACTACTAACAAGAACAACAATTCTATTAAAGTAAAAATTCTCAAATAACACCAATCCCCGGCAGCGGCACCATTTTGATGCTTATCGTGACCAACGACACTATCCTACGATATGAGTATCTACAATCATTGATAATATAGTAACCCAACCGAGGGTAGGGATCGTGTCCCAAGGGAGCGGTTTTGAGAATTAATAACCAATTAGAATTTCATTCAAATTAGTCGTAGTAAAAGACATTTGTGATAAAAGACATTGTAAATTAAAGGAGGTGACCCCAAAGTGTCAAATATCAAAGGGGGTTTTTGTAACTAGTACTAAAACAACAATAAGAACAAGAATATCAAGTATGGGGAAAAGTTCTTGAGATGTGACCACAATACAAGTTGAAATAAAATGTTGGGTACATGCTTATTGGAGATTTGCAAAATAATAGTGACTAGGCTAAACTTTAAATGGAAATAAGTTCCCTCTCGAGCAACTTACCCCGTTTCAAACGTGTTCCTCTCGGACACCCATTTGCCGCATGAAGATCAACCTACGCCTTACCCCACTCACTCTCTCGAGCTGAGTGTTAGGATATGGGACTAGGGGTCACCCTCTCGAGCTGAACCTCATGTCGACCCACTCCTTAGGCCATCAGTCTAGTGGTTTTTGTTTCGCGACCTCCCTCTCGGGCAAGCCGAAAACACATGGTGGCTTTGTATTTGTAACTACAAACCTTTAGATTAAACCACAACCACTAGGTGAAATCACCATTACAATACATCTAACCCATCAGCAAGCAAGACCCAACAAGAATATCAACCCATATTTGCTAAATCACACCCCAAGAATGGGGGTTTTTAGCCACACATCAAGAAATAAGAAATTATACCTAACATGATAATGAAATCAACTGGGTATAAGAAATTAAACCTTGAATTAAGCAAATGAAAGTGAATAGAGAAGACCCACTTCCAACTTGGGGAAAAAGAGCTCCTTTCTTCAAGTCTCCACAAAACCCTCTCCAAACTTGAGAGAAAAATATAAGCTAGAATATGTTCTAAAGTGAAAAATTACTATATTAAA
>JAJOOO010023910.1:0-28373 GCA_029582685.1 Solanum piurae
TGGTTCTCTTGATTATTGGGTTTTGACCCTTCTTGATGTAGGGCGTTGATCCTTCTTGATACCTGCTCGTGCTTAGTGTGACGACATGATGTATATATATTGGGTGAGCCTTGTTATTAAATTTCTTGAAAAGTTATGCTAGGAGCATTCTTGACATTTGGACCTTTAAATATTGAACTTGATACTCCTTGTATATTGTTTACTTGATTTATTGATTTTGTTTCGACCATGCTTCCCTTAACTTGAGATTGATAACTTGTTGAATTTGAGGGCTCCAAACCTATAGTTTTTACACCACTAAGCTATATGCTTAGCGATAGTTGTTTCTATCGCAGGGGTTGTTCGCGATGATGCTTGAAGTTGGCCATTGAAGATGGAGATTTTGAAAGCCTTAAGGAAGATCACATTTGCATATAGGCATATATAGTTTGTATAAACCTTGGGACTTGTACATGATCTTTGTGTTGTATATTTACATGAATTTTGAGGGCTGATTTGGTCATGTCACCATGGGTTGTAATATAAGTATGGTTATATGTTTTTATGTTTTTGGGCTGTGTAAACCCAAGCCTTGTAATATACTAGTTTGCTATATGTCTTGAAAGTTGTGTGAAGCATGAGCCGGCTGATTTCGGTACTTGGAAGCTTGTGATATTCTTGTTATTTTACCCTCTAGTGTGAGGTTAATATATGCACGAAGATCTGGTCGGTTAGTTGCTAATTTTTGTTTTTATTGGTCCCACCTAAATTAACCCATCTAAAGTCATATTCATAAATCCCCAAAACCAAATCAAAACCTTTCCAAAACATTCTCTCTCTAGAAACTCCATTGAAGAACAAGAACAAGGTCAAGTTTAAAGCTCAAGGAGCAAAGTTTTCTCTTCAATTTCCTGTGGAAATCTTCATAAGGTATTTTGGCTTTTCATCTATGGTTAGCTTTCACCCATAGAGTCCCTTCAAAAGTTGATTTCAAAGCTTCCATTTCCACCCAAAGCCTAGGGTTTCAATCTAAGTCATGGGTTCTTTTTCAAAACGTTTCCAATGATTGATTTATGATGGATTATGGTTGAATTTATGTTTAATTATTTATTTTTGATGAAATTCCCCCAAGAACCCATGAATCCCCCATAATGCTAAATTGTGAAATCATGATGTGGGTTACTTGATTATACGATCATGTCAATTGATTATATCTATATTGATTTGAGTTATTGAATCAGCATATTCCCCTATCTAATGTACTAATTCTAGATGTGTGGGTTGAGTTTGATTCATATTCTTGAAGGGAAAATTATGAGGGTTTGTACATGTTGATGAGAATTGTGTATGAGCTTATGATTCACTTAGAAAGTAAAGATCCTATGACTATTGTGTAATTGTGGTATTATTGAAATAGCATGCTACCCTTACCCTTACACATGGCTATGCATGAAATGTCTAGGATTATGATAATATTATTGTGTTTATTGAAAGGCTATTCTCATGAAACACTGTGAACATGATGTTAAAGGTTTACTCACATATTATTGATTCTAAGGTTGAAAGTTCATTCTCACCTAATTGAATCCATGAGCTATTTTATGAGTTGTGTTGAATAAAGGGTTAGATACTCGTTCACACATGTAAATACAATTCAAGACTAACTATGTAAATTTTGGGAAAGTATGCTTAGCACCGAGTGGATATGGAATGTGAGGTAGAGGCTCTCCCGTCAATACAATAGGCCAGGTCATCTAAGGCAACCTTATGAGAAGGAAGCTCCCCCATCAATGCAATAGGTTTGGGGTTTCTAGAAGTAATCTCCCTATCCCATAACTATGTGCCCACATAGGTCTTTAGCTAGTGGATCCACCTAAAAGCTAAACATGTTAGTTCTACCTTAGGCAAGTAGGACATCCTTTTTTGCTGTGGGACATGACACCGGATTCCATGTAGCTCAACATGTCTATGTTGGTTAGGGTTATTTCCCTACCTGACAAGAATAAGAACATGAGTTATGTACTATGGTTCCTTAAGAGGTTCTTCATAGTATGAATGGGTGTATGAGACTTCATTCGTGCATTGTACAAGTAGGCTTTGAAAGTAATTGTGGTATATGATCCTATGACATGATACTTTATGAGTTAATTCATGTTACACATGAACCATGAACATGAACATGAACTATACTTATGACTTCTTAATTAGCTCTACTTAGTGTGAGTAGGGGTATGGGACTTCACTTATACATTGCACAAGTAGACCTATAAAGGGGTTATGGTGTGGTTTCCTTATGCCAGGAAGATATATGAAATTATGTATGCATGATATGAATTGTTGCTAAAAGTGACTTTACTTATTACAATCTATGAACATGGATGTATCCTTGTCTATGAGTGTTGACTATGGATGAGGTCAAGGTATGTTATGCATGATTATGGTGGCCTAAAAGTTGTACTTATCATGGATAATAGTATGGGATCTTGTTTATGCATTGCACAAGAATAGCCTAGGGTTGCTTATGAAATGGTTTGACTATGTAATTACTCTAAATGTGAATGATGATTCTAAAAGTTGACAAAGTGCATTGTTTCAACTTAAATGTCCCTTTTTACATGATTTAAGGATTTTTATACATGGCTACCATACTTAATACAATATTTTTGCTAACCCATATTTTTCTACTTTTTCTGTAAGTGTAGGTTCCGGTCGTTGAGGTATACTTATCCTTTAAGTAGAGCTTGGATTGACTATTATCCATGCTCGGTGAGTCCTCATGGTTCGAGGACAAGGTTTATTCATTTCTAGTTTCCTTTTGTACTTTTTCTTTTGAGACTATAATTAAAGGGCTGTGACCCTTATTGAATCTATATTGTATTAGATGGTTGTTGAGACATGGTCTAGACTTCTATGTTGATTTTATGAAAAAGACTTTGATTGTAAAAAGTTTTAAATTCTGCATCATTTCTATTACTTATGTTAATGATTATGCTAAGGGCTTGTATGAGACCCCTTTGGGGTCAAGTACGCCGTGTTATATCTAAGGTGTACCCCTGGGTTGTGACAAACTTGGTAATCAGAGCACAAAGTTTAAAATGATTCTAGGATGATGTCTCATGAACCACGTCTTGTAGAGTCTTGTTCATGGGTGTGAAGTGCACCACACTT
The DNA here is from genome assembly GCA_029582685.1 of Solanum piurae. Classification (NCBI taxonomy): domain Eukaryota; kingdom Viridiplantae; phylum Streptophyta; class Magnoliopsida; order Solanales; family Solanaceae; genus Solanum; species Solanum piurae. The sequence continues at coordinate 3,148 of JAJOOO010023910.1, forward strand.
ATGAATGAGAGGCTATAAGATGCTTAGGAAATTTCACTTCTTTCATTACTCTTTAGTCGTGCGATAGAGTTTTAAGTCTATGAAGTCCTTTTCGTAACCCTTCTCTTGTGTCTATAAGCTATTAATACAAGAAGGGCAAACGCAAGAAGGATGGAAGAGTTGATTGTGAATGAGGGAGTTCCTCCGAAAGGTCTCTAAGGTCCTCAAGTTTCTCAAGCTCCTAATGATGAGGGGGCTATGACACATGTGGAATTAAGGTCGTCTCTCAAAATATTGACCCAAGCCGTGAGGGCCCAAGTCAATAGGGATGCTAGAGCTGATGTGAGCGTTAATGAGAGCACCGTGGCTTCAAAGTTTAGAGATTTCACAAGAATGAACCCTCCTATGTTCTTTGGTTCTAAAGTGGGTGAAGACCCTCAAGAGCTTGTGGAAGAGGTCTACAGATAATTGATGCTATGTGGGTGACTTTTATAGAGAAAGTGGAGCTAGCCGCTTACCAATTGAAGGATGTGGCCCAAGTATGGTATACTCAATGGAGGAGGAATAGGCTGGAAGGAGCGGGTCCCATAGGTTGGGAAGTGTTCAAGAAAGCATTCCTTGATAGGGTTTTTTTCCCTAGAGAAGAGGGAAGCCAAGGTGGAAGAATTTATCAACCTTTATCAAGGAGGTATGGGTGTTGGAGAATATTCTCTAAAGTTTATCGAATTGTCCAAGTATGCTCCATCCATGGTGGCGGATCTTAGGGATGAGATGAATAGGTTTGTGACAAGGGTGTCGAGTTTGGTCAGAAAAGAATGTCGTTCGGCTATGATTCATGATAACGTGGATATATCCCATCTTATGGTGTATGCTAAACAAATGGGGGATGAGAAATTCCAAGACAAGAATAGGGAATTTAAGAGGCCTAGTATGGATGATGGGAATTATTCCAAGGACAATTCCGGGGGTCAAGGTAGACCAAGGGTCAAGAAAGAGTTCTCCAACCAAGGCTCCTCTAGTGCTCCAAGGGTCAACAAAGATAGGGGGTCTAACCCTAAGCCTCAAGGAGGCAATAATGGTGGATCTTCTATGGTGAGGCCTACATGTGCTAAGTGTTGTAAGAAACATGATGGTAAATGTCTTGCCGGCATGGGTGTTTTCTATGGTTGTGGTAAGAGTGGCTTGAAGAATTACTTAACACTTACGGCCAAAGGGAGAGAAGATAAGCAAACTCTTCCTAGTATGTTACAACTCTTTTCTATTGATGTTTATGTATTGTTAGACCCCAGTGCAACTTTGTCATTTGTAACACCTTTTGTGGCTATGAAATTTGAAATACCCCTTGAAGTGTTATTAGAGCCTTTTTGGTGTCTACCTCGGTGGGTGACTCAGTAGTGGAAAAAAGAGTCTATAGGAGTTGTCCTATTTCTTTGTCTCATAAAGTCACCTCGGTGGATTTGATAGAGTTAGACATGTTAGACTTGGATGTCATTTTGGGTATGGATTAGTTGCATGCATGTCTTGCCTCTATTGATTGTAGAACTCGGGTGGTTAAGTTTCAATTCCCATATGAGCCTACTTTAGAATGGAAGGGGGGAAATTCTATTCCTAGAGGTCGATTTGTTTCATGTCTCAAAGCTAGAAAATTGATCTCCAAGGGGTGCATTTACCATATTGTTAGGGTGATGGATGTGGAGTCCGAAACCCCTTCCCTAGAGTCAGTCCCCGTGGTGAATGAATTTCTGGAGGTCTTCGTCGATGACTTTCCCGGCATTCCTCCCGAGCGGGAAATAGATTTTGGCATTGATTTCTTGCCGAATACACAACCTATCTCCATTCCTCCTTATAGAATGGCTCCGGCAGAGTTGAACGAGTTAAAGGAACAATTGAAGGATTTTCTAGACAAAGGCTTTATTCAACCGAGTATCTCTCCATGGGGTGCTCCAGTGTTGTTTGTGAGAAAGAATGTTGGGTCCTTTAGAATGTGTATTGACTACCGCCAATTGAACAAAGTGAATATAAAGAATAAGTATCCCCTTCCGAGAATCGATGATTTGTTTGATCAACTCCAAGGGGTTAGTTAATTTTCAAAGATTGACCTTCGTTCGGGTTATCATCAACTAAGGGTATGAGGGGTTTATATACCTAAGATGGCTTTCCAAACTACATATGGGCACTGTGAATTCCTTATGATGTCATTTGTCTTAACTAATGCCCTAACGACATTCGTGGACCTAATGAATAGGGTGTTTGAGCAATACCGTGATACGTTTGTGATCATTTTTATCGATGATATTTTGATCTATTCAAGAGATGAGGATGAACACATCAATAACTTGAGGATTTTATTGCAAGTCCTTAAAGACCATAAATTATATGCAAAGTTTAGTAAATGTGAGTATTGGTTCAGGTTTGTAGCCTTCCTTGGCCATATTGTGTCTAGCAAGGGTATTCAGGTAGATCCTAAGAATACGGATGTGGTTAAGTGTTGTCCTAGACCTCTAACTCCCACCGATATTCGAAGCTTTTTGGGTTTGTCCGGTTATTATAGGAAGTTTGTTGAAGGTTTTTCCTCCATCGCTTCTCCGTTAACGACTTTGACTCAAAATGATGCCAAATTTGAGTGGTTGGAGGCTTGTGAGAAAAGCTTCAAAGAGTTTTCAATATGTGTTTAGCCAAAACGACTTGAATCTCCGACAAAGAAGGTGGTTAGAACTTTTGAAGGATTATGACCTGAGTGTTTTTTACCAGCCCGATAAAGCCAATATAGTTGAGGATGCCCTATGTCGATTGTCCATGGGTAGTGTAGCCCATGTAGAGGATGAGAAGAAGGAGTTAGTTCGTGATGTACAGAGGTTGACCCGGTTCGGTGTCCAACTAGTGGATTCACCAAGGGTGTAGTCATGGTCCATAATGGTTCCGAATCATCCTTTGTAATGGACATGAAATCCAAATAAGACCTTGATCCCATGTTAATAGAGTAGAATGACTCGGTACTGAGGCTTTCTCCCAAGGGGAGATGGGGTGCTTAGGTACCAAGGTCGTTTATGTATTCCAGATGTTGATGGCTTGAGAGAGCAAATTTTATAAAAGGCTTATGGTTTGCGGTATTCTATTCATCCGGGACACACCAAGATGTATCGTGATCTACGGGGAGTCTATTGGTGGAATGGAATAAAGAAGGATATAGCGGGTTTTTTGGCCAAATGTCCGAATTTTAAATAATTGAAGGCCGAACACCTAAGAATGGGAGGTTTGTCCCAATATATAGATATTCCCACTTGGAAATGGGAGGATGTGAATATGGACTTTGTTGTGGGTTTGCCTCATACTCGAAGGCAATATGATTCTATTTGGGTAATTGTGGATAGAATTACAAAATCAGCCCACTTTATTCTCGTCAAGGTTTCAGTTTCGGCGGAAGACTATGCCAAATTGTACAACAAGGAGATAGTGAAGTTGCATGGGGTTCCTTCATCTATTATTTTGAATCGGGGTACTCAATTTACTTCACACTTTTGGAAGGTATTCCAAAAACGGCTTGGTACCAATGTTAAGCTTAGTACCGCTTTCCACCCACAAACGGATGGTCAAGCGGAGCGCACCATTCAAACCTTAAAGGACATGTTGAGGGCATGTGTTATAGATTTCAAGGGTAATTGGGATGGCCATCTACCATTGATAGAGTTTTCCTATAATAATAGTTACCACTCAAGTATTGCCATGGCTCCTTTTGAAGCATTGTATGGTAGGAGGTGTAGATCTTCGGTTGGTTGGTTTGAAGTAGGTGAATTTGCTCTAATTGGTCCCGAACTAGTTTATGAGGCAATTATAAACGTTCATGTAATGCCCCGACAACTAGTAGACAAAACAAAAGCCTCAAGCTAGGGTTCTAAGGTTTGATATATGAGGAATATAGTCATAAATGAGACTTTTCGTGCTTAGAATAAAGAGTTTAGAGGTTGAACATCAAGGCAGGTTTTAGAAACCGTAGCTTAGTAGACTACCAAAGGTTTGGGTGAGGAAGGCTAGGGAACGTGCCATGGCAAGGAGGAAAAGCATAAGCCAAAGGACAAGACTGCCCAACCTTGGCCAAGCACTACCTCAAGACCACGACCATCTTCACCACCAGTGGTCTTGACCACGGTCCGTGAAGTCTCCTTACGATTGTGGGAGCCAACGTCATTAGCCCTGGCTACTTTCTAAGGGACCACGACCCGTTGGCTGGACCACGAATCGTGGGAGGTGTCGTGGACCTTCCTTAGCCTCAAAGAAGTTTGCCAAGCTAAGGAGGCTACTGGTCAAGGGACCACGGGCCGTGGTACCCTTGACGAGCTGTCTAAGTGGACGTGGTGCTTGGGAGTCGACTGCCAAGTTTAGGGTAAAATGGGAAATTCCTATTCGACTAGTTAAGTAGGGGTCATTTTATATGGGTTTTATACACCTATATATATACTTTTAAGTTATTAGCCTCCAATTTTAAGTCACTTTACACTAGACCCATATCAAAACCCCAAATCACACCTCTCTCAAATAGAGCTTGAAGCTAAGGTAAAGAACAAAGGCTCCATTATTAAAGGCTTGTATAGTGCTTTTATTAAAGGTATATTTAGCTTTTCATCTATGGTTTCTTCCACCCATAGAATCCGTTAGAAAATTCCCCTAATTAGTGAAGAGGAACCCCAATCTAAGCTAGGGTTACTTCCAATGTGTAGGTATAGTTGGGTATGATTCCAATTGGTTGGATAATACTTATTTATGGTTAATTTAGTGTTTATTCTTGATATTATGAAGAATTAAGTGAATTCCTTGGTTAACCTTAGATATCAAAATAAGTGGGTTTATGCCTTTGGATGAGAACTTGATGATTCTTGGTATATTCTCTTAGAATTGTTATAATGTATAGAACTTATTCAAGAATATAAATATGAAATCATGAATTGAACTAGATTTATAAATGTATTCTAGAACATGAATTGTAGAGATTGAAATTGGTACTTTATGATGAATTATCCTTAGAATTGCCTATGACTAAGGCTTGTGACTAAACATGTCTTGTGATATAGACTAGTATGTTGATTGTGGAGTAAAGCTTTGACGTAAGGCTGGAAGTCATAATGTTGATCACTAGGGATTATAGAGTAAGTCTAATATGATGAAATAGCTTGCATGTAATTGGTGTACAATATAGATAGAGTTATGGTGGAAGGCATTTAACCACATGACCTACCTAGAACTATATGAATGCATATATGTAGAATGTGAAAGGTCTTCTCACATAGAAGGGATCTAAATTGAAAGGGTAATCACGTAAAATGAATCATGCTTGTTAGAATAATATAGTTTGAAGTTGTAACCTATGATTTCTTCATGTATAGTTGAATTATATACTATGTGATAGTAGTTCTCATGGTATCTTGGGATTGAGGTATTATGCTATCCTAAGGTTAGATTGAGTTAGCATTGCTTTTCATGGTAGCTTGCATTAGAGTAGGCATGGTAGCCTAGGATTGAGGATTTATACTCTCCTAATGGTAGCTTGAACTAGCATTGTTAGAATGACTTCATGGTAGCTTGACTTGGTTAGGCGAAGACCATTTCATGGTAGATTAGGATTGAGACAACATACTCTCCTAAGGATAGCTTAGGGTTAAGGATTCACACTCCTCCAAGAGTAGTTTGCATCATATTGAATGTTTGCATGGCATCTAGGTTGGAATACTTGTATTCTTCCTTGGTTAACTTTGATTGCATGGTAGTGTGTTTTCCATGGTAGTTACGTCTAGTCTAGTAGTATGCTATTCTTTTATAGTCTAGAATGATGAATAGTAATCATTAACTAAGCTAGCCTAAAGAAGTACTTAGTGTGAGTGGTAGTATGAGATGCCATTCATACATGGCACAAGTATGACTTGAATCTACTTATGAATTGTTCTCTTATGTTATGCATGCTTAACTTGGAGTGTTGCTATCTATAGTTGCCTTCCATGATATTATTGACTCAAGTTGATAGTTCTAGTAACAGCTAGAAATGGTAACTATGAATATGGTGTCTTCAAGGATATTCTTAGTGTGTGTGTGGTATTATAGGATACCCCACATGCATTGCACAAGTGTGCCTTGGGGTTACTTAGGAGTATAGTGCTCTTATGACATGAAAACCTAGGTCTTGACTACGAATTTGAACTATTCCAAAGAATGACCAAAGAGAGGTAGTTAGCTTGGATAGTATTATGGGATGCTATTGTTGCCTTGCACAAGTATGCTTTGAGGTGGCTTGTGAAGTAGTTCTCTTGTAATAGGAAAGACTAAAGGGTTGAAGTATGAAGTTATGAAAATCTAAGTAAAGGCTATGCTATGAATATGATCTATCTCCTATTCTCATTAACTATGTCTTATGTTGACTTGTGATGATATGATGCTTATGTTGGAGATTATGTTATGACTAAGTTATTATCTCTTATGCTTATGTATTATGTTGACTAACCATGTTGAGATGCTCTTATGATGTTGTGCTAGCTTTTATACTTGGTACATTTTGTATTAACACATATGGCCTACATTATAATCAAATGTAGGGTATTGCAGATTGAGTTGCTTTGGAGGCTAGGTTTCTAAGAAGCAAGTAGACTTGAAGATTTGGTGAGTGCTCATGTCTTCGAGGACAAACCCATGTTTCCCTTTGTTGTCATTTCTTATGTTTTAGACTTTATATGGGCTGCGTCCCAAGACTTTCATTCATGTCTTTAATAGATGGTTTGAGACAAAGATTTAGTAAAGACTTCCGCTTGCTTATGAAAATGTTTTCGATTGTATGGGTCAAAAGAATGTTTTAAATTGTCGCGTACTTTTCTATTATCTTATATTATGATGATGCTAAGGGCTTGTATAGGAACCCTTTGGAGTCAAGTACGCCATGTTACGTCTAGGGGGTGCTTTGGGTCGTGACAAACTTGGTAATCAGAGCACAAGGTTTAGAATGGTTCTAGGATTGTCTCAAACCACGTGTAGTAGGGTCTTGTTCATAAATGTGAAGCGCGCAACATTTATGAATAGGAGGCTATTAGATGCGTAGGAAATATCACTTTTTCATTCTCTTAGTCTTGCCATATAGTTTGGCTTTAGTAGGCCTTTCTTCTAATCTGTGCCCGTTATTTTTTAGGGTATGGCTAATACAAGGGCAAATGCAAGGAGATAACAGGATGGCAATGTGGACCAAGAGATTCCTTCCCAGGTTCCACATCAAGCTCCTCCTTAAGTTCCAAATGACCCTCTAATTGGGAATGCCACTCTTGCGGAGTTTAGGGCATCTATGCAATTGTTGGCTCAAACCTTGAGGTTCAAGCCAATAGAGAGGTGGTGGCTCTGGCAAAACCAATAAGGGGGATGGGTGCTTTTAGGATAAGGTAGTTTTTGAGGATGAACCCTCCAGAATTTAGTGGCGCCAAGGTGGAAGAGGATCCAAATGGGTTCATAGAAGAGGTTTATAGGACACTTGCTATCATGGGGGTAACTTCTATAGAGAAAGCGGAACTAACCGCTTACCAATTGAAGGATGTTGCCCAAATTTTGTATGAGCAATGGAAAGATGCTAGGCCGGTGTAGGCGGGTCCTATAGAGTGGAAAGCTTTTAAGTCGGCATTTTTAAATAGGTTCTTTCCCTGCGAGTTGAGGGAAGCCAAGGTGGTAGAATTCATCAACCTTAAGCAAGGTAATATAAGTGTTGAAGAATACTCTTTGAAATTCACCCTTTTGTCTAAGTATGCTCCATCTATGGTAGCAAGTCCAAGGGATATGATGAATAGGTTTATGATGAGAGTGTCCAATCTAGTGTCAAAAGAATGTCGTACGGCAATGCTCCATGATTATATGGACATCTCACATCTTATGGTATATGCTCAACAAATGGAGAGGGATAAGCTTGATGAGGCAAGCTCTAGGGAGAAAAATAGCTCTAGGGTGGAAAATGACAAGTCTTTTCATGATGGTTCCAATGGACATGGTCATTCTAAGAATCGACAAAAGTTTTCCGATCAAGGCTTTTATAGTGCTCCTAAGCATAAGGATGAGATATTATCTACCCCTAGGCTTCAACGGATGAGTAATGAGTCCCTATGGCCTACTTGTTCTAGGTGTGGTAAGAGACATGAGGGTAAGTGTTTAGCCGGTAGAGATGGTTGTTTTGGATGTGGTGAGAGTGGTCACCTGATGAAAGATTGACAAAGGCTAAGGTTACAAGAAGAGAGGGTAAGCAAGTTGCCTCTAGTAGTGGGGATGTGGAGCCTCAAAAGAGGAATAGGTTTTATGCTCTCCAATCTAGAGAAGATCAAGAATGATCTCCTCATGTCCTTTCCGGTATGTGTTTTATGCTTTAGTATATTTCCCAGATTTCTTGTCTTTTGTGACTTGTTATGTTGGATTAGAAGTTGTCTTTATTATAAATATTGTTTAGGAAAACATGTGTAGGCTTAATCCCAAGGGGGAGATAGTGTGCCTGCCTAATAATGTTATTATGTGATTATGTGTTGGCGTGATTTCCTTATATCCATGTTCATGAAAATGCTTAGGTCTTGTTAGAAATGACTGACATGCATTGTTTTCCCTCATGTTGTATTATCTTTGAGTAAATCTGCATTTTAGGCTCCATGAATGTATGTTGAGAATGTTGTAGCTAGGAGATGTTAGTTCTTCCTTAAAAATGAGTAGATATGGATTTTCATGCATTTTGGGTTGTTAGATATAGTTCCTACTCCCTTGTGTTGCATTGAATATGTTTAGTTTGGAATTGAAGTTTCCTTGTTTGGTTGTGTGCATTTAGATGTAGTGCATGCATGATGGGCTGCTAGTCTAGAGTCGTTTCCTTTAACAAGTGTTTAGAAAGGTCATTCGAGGATGAATGTTCCCAAGGGAGAGATATTGTAATACCCCGAAAACTAGTAGACCAAACAAGAGCCTCAAGCTAGGTTCTAAGGTTTGATGTATGAGGAATAGAGTTATATATGACACTTTCCATTATTATAATTAGAGGTTTAGAGGTTGAACGTCAAGGCATGTGTTAGACCTCATAGCTTAGTAGACTACCTAAGGATTGGGTGAGGAAGGCTAGGGCAAGTGCTATATCAAGGGGGCAAAGCCTAAACAAAGGCCAAGGCTACCCAACATTGGCCAAGCACTGCTTCTAGACCACGACCACCTTCACGACCAGTGGTCTTAACTACGGTCCGTGAAGTATCCTTAGGATTGTGGGAGCCAAGGTCCTTAGGCCTAGCTACTGCCTAAGGGACCACGACTATCACCACGACCCGTTGGCTTGACCACGGATCGTGGAAGGTCTCATGGACTTCCCTTAGCCTCAAAGAGGTTTTCCAAGCTAGGTAGGCTACTGGTCAAGGAATCACGGGCACCACCATGGGATGTGGTGCCCTTGATGAGCCCGTCCAAGTTGCACTGGTGCCTGGGAGTCGACTGCCAAGTTGAGGGTAAAATGGGAAATTCCTATTCGACTAGTTTTAAGTGGGGGTCATTGTATATAGATTTTACACACCTATATATATATAATTTAAGTCATTATCCTCCAATTGTAAGTCACTTTACACTAGACCCAAATCAATACCCCAAATCATTCCTCTCTCAAATATTTCTCTATCTAGAAAACCTCAATTGAAGAAAAAGATAGTGCTTGAATCTAAGGTCAAGAACAAAGGATCCATTGTTAGAGTCTTGTATATGGCTATAATTAAAGGTATGTTTAGCTTTTCATCTATGGGACCTTCCACCCACAGAGTCCCTTAGAAATTTTCCATAATTTGTGAAGAAGAACCCCAATCTAAGCTAGGGTTACTTCCAATGTGTGGGTATAGTTGGGTATGATTCTAATTGGTTGGATAATACTTATTTATGGTTAATTTAGTGTTGATTAATGATAATATGAAGAATTTATGTGAACTTCTTGGTTAACCCTAGAAATCAAAGTGTGTGGGTTTATGCCTATGGATGAGAAATTGATGATTCTTGCTAGATTCTCTTAGAATTGTTATAATGTATAGAACTTATTCAATAATAGAAATATGAAATAATGAATTGAACTAGATTTATAAATGTTTGCTAGAACATGAATTGTAGTGATTGAAATTGGGACTTTATGATGAATTATGCTTAGAATTGCCTATGACAAAGGCTTGTGACTAAATATGTCTTGTGATCTAGACTAGTATGTCGATTGTGGAGTAAAGCTTTAAAGTAAGGCTTAAAGTTATAATGTTGATCACTAGGGATTATAGAGTAAGTCTAATATGATGAAATAGCTTGCATGGAATTGGTGTACAATATAGATAGAGTTACGGTGGAAGGCATTTAACCACATGACCTACCTAGAACTTTATGAATGCATGTTTGTAGAATGTGAAAGGTCTTCTCATATAGAAGGGTTATAGATTGAAAGGTTAATCACCTAAAATGAATCCTGCTTGTTAGAATAAAATAGCTTGAAGTTGTGACTTATGATAGTTGACTTATGTACCATGGGATAGTAGTTCTCATGGTAGCTTGGGATTGAGGAATTATGCTCTCCTAAGGTTATCTTGAATTAGCATTGGTAGGATGCTTTTCATGGTAGCTTGCATTAGAGTAGGCATGGTAGCCTAGGATGAAGGATTTGTACTCTCCTAAGGGTAGCTTGAACTAGCATTGTTAGAATGCCTTCATGGTAGCTTGACTTGGTAAGGCAAAGACCATTTCATGGTAGATTAGGATTAAGACACCATAATCTCCTAAGGATAGCTTAGGGTTGAGGATTCACAGTCCCCTAAGGGTAGCTTGCATCATATTGAATGCTTGCATGGCATCTAGATCAAAATACTTGTATTCTTCCTTGGTTAACTTCGATTGCATGCTAGTGTGTTTTCCATGGTAGTTAGGTCTAGTATAGTAGTATGCTATTCTTTTATAGTCGAGAATGATGAATAGTAATCATTGAGTAAGCTAGCCTAAAGAAGTACTTAGTGTAAGTGGTAGAATGGGATGCCATTCATACATGGAACAAGTATGACTTGAAGATACTTATGAATTGTCCTCTTATGTGATGTATGCTTAGCTTGGAGTGTTGCTATAGTTGCCTTTCATGATATGATTGACTCAAGTTGATAGCTCCTTGTCTATATGAAGTAGGACAATAGTGTCACCTAGAAATGGTAAATATGAATAAGGTGACTTCAAGGATATTCTTAGTGTGTGTGGTATTATGGGATGCCCCACATGCATTGAACAAGTGTGCCTTAGGGTTACTTAGGAGCATAGTGCTCTTATGACATGAAAACCTAGGTCTTGACTACGAATGTGAACTATGCCCAAGAATGACCAAAGAGAGGTACTTAGCTTGGATAGTATTATGGGATGCTATTCTTGCCTTGCACAAGTATTCTTTGAGGTGGATTGTGAAGTAGTTCTCTTGTAATAGGAAAGATTAAAGGATTAAAGTATTAAATTATGAAAGTCTATGTAAAGGCTATGCTATGAATATGATCTATCTCGTATGCTCATTAAATATGTATTATGTTGACTTGTGATGATATGTTTCTTATGTTGGAGATTATGTTATGACTATGTTATTGTCTCTTATGCTTATGTCTTATATTTACTAACCATGCTGAGATTCTCTTATGATGTTGTTCTAGCTTTCATACTTGGTACATTTTGTACTAACGCATATTGCCTACATTCTAATCAAATGGAGGGTGTTGGAGATTGAGTTGCTTTGGAAGCTAGGTTTGTAAGAAGCAAGAAGACTTGATGATTTGGTGAGTCCTCATAGCTTTGAGGACAAGCCCATGTTTACCTTTTATGTCATTTGTTTTATACTTTATATGGGCTGCATCCCAAGACTTTTATTCATGACTTTAACAGATAGTTTGAGAGAATGATTTAGTAAAACATTCCGCTTGCTTAAGAAAATGTTTTTAATTGTATAGGTCAAAAGAAAGTCTTAAATTTTCCCGTACTTTTCTATTATCTTATGTTATGAAGATGCTAAGGGCTTGTATGAGACCCATCCAGGGTTAAGTACGCCATGTTACGTCAAGGGGGTACCCTGTGTCATGACAGTTCAACTCATTAAAGAGAGATTGAAGACGGACCAAAGTCGGCAAAAGTCATATGCTAATGTTAGAAGGAGGGATCTAGAATTTGAAATTGGTGATTGAATCTACTTGAAAATCTCACCTCTGAAAGGTATGATGATGTTTGTTAAGAACAGGAAGGTTAGTCCCCGGTAGTGGGCCCATTTCAAATCTGGAAACGTGTTGGGAAAGTTGGCTCCGGTTCACCTGGTGCTTCATGTTTCCATGCTTTATAAGTGCATTGGGGATCCGTTATCCTTCATTCCTTTAGAGGGTTTAGGAGTTGATGAGAGTCTATACTATGAGGAAGGCCTAGTGGAAATTTGGACCGGCAAGTGAAAAGGATGAGAGACAAAGAAGTAGCTTCCGTTAAAGTTTTATGGAGGAATCATTTTGTTAAGGGTGCTACACGGGAGGCCGAGGCCGATATAAATTCCCGTTATCCTCATCTTTTTCCTTCTACTCCTATTAAAGCTTGAGGTAAGTAGTTCCTCTTGAGTTTTAGTGTTTTGGGAGTCATGTGTATTGTATGAGTTTTCAATGATTTCCTTATGTTATGCATGTTCTTGATGAAATTCATGTTTAGTAAGAAAATGAGTTTCTATGCTTTATGTGTCCCTCATGTTGATTGTGTATTTTAGTATAATGATTGCATATTTGAATTCATGAAGTGATTTGATGAACATGCTTTGTTATGCTTATGGTGAAATGGCATATTGTCTCCATGATGATTGTGTTGAGCTTACCTTTAGTTGGAGAAGGTAGTTCCTCCTATGAACATGAGAAATGTTGAGTTTCATGCATATTGGATTGGTAGATGTAGTTCTTACTTCCTCGTATTGCATTGACCATGTCTTGAGATGGATTTGAGGTTTCCTCCGTTTGAATAGACCATGAAGTGAATAGTGCATTTGTAAGTTTTGCATATTTTGATGTTTCTTGTATGATGGGCTTCTAGTCTTGAGTTTCTAAATTAGTTTGGTGTCTAGATCATCATTCGAGGACAAACGTTCCCAAGGAGGAGATAATGTAACATTCCGGAAAATTTTAGACTAGACTAGTAGCTCACCTAAAAACTAATAGGCTAAGTTAAAGCTTGACGTAAGAATTACGGCCTTAAAGATACCTTAAAAATTCATGGTTTGGTGTTAGGAGGTCAAATCCAAAACCCCAAGGACCAACCTTGAGTCTTTGGGGAAAAGACCCTTAGGGCTGCCAAACAGGGACCCACGAAAGGGTTCCATGCCACGTGGATCAAACCAGCCCCGTAGGGAGGCTGCGTGGGTCAAGAAGACCTTGTGGAATCTGCCTAAGGCAATAGCCACGGGCAGGACCCACGCCTTGTGGATGGGTCTATGCCACATGGCCTGCATCCGTAGGTGAGACCCCAAAAAGGCAGCCTCTGATGGAAACCATGATTGACCCGCACGGGCCGTGCTCCCACCCACGGTCAGTGGGTCCCTAGACATGGATCATCCCTGTAACTGCCTTTTGGTAGTTGAGTCTAAGGGTTACTTGGCAATTTCCTTATTATAAAATGATTATGTGGAGTTATTTTAAGCTTATTTTAAAGGATTATATAAGTATTATTCCCACCTAAATTAACCCATCTAAAGTCATATTCATAAATCCCAAAAACCAAATCAAAACCTCTCCAAAATATTCTCTCTCTAGAAACTCCATTGAAGAACAAGAACAAGGTTAAGTTTAGGGTTCAAGGAGCAGCCATTTATCTTCAATTTCGTGTGGAAATATTCATAAGGTATGGTGGCTTTTCATCTATGGGTAGCTTTCACCCATAGAGTCCCTTCAAAACTTGATTTCAAAGCTTCCAATTCCCCCCAAAACCTAGGGTTCCAATCTAAGTCATGGGTTCTCTTTCAAAACGTTTCGAATGATTGATTTATGATGGATTATGGTTGAATTGATGTTTAATTGTTTATTTATGATGAAATTCCCCCAAGAACCCATGAATCCCTCATAATGGTAAATTGTGAAATCATGATGTGGGTTGATTGATTATAGAAGCATGACCATTGTTTATATCTATATTGATTGAGTTAATGAATCATGATATTCCCCTTATATAATGTAGTAATTCTAGATGTTTGGGTTGAGTTTGATTAATATCCTTGAAGGGCTAACTATGAGGGTTTGTACATGTTGATGAGAATTGTGTATGAGCTTATGATTCACTTAGAAAGTGGAGATCCTATGACTATTGTGTAATTGTGGTATTGTTGAAAGATCATTCTCCCCTTACCCTTACACATGGCTATGCATGAAATGTCTAGGATTATGATAATGTTGTATTTATTGAAAGGCTATTCTCATGAAACACTATGAACTTGATGTGAAAGGCTTACTCACATATTATTGATTCTAAGGTTGAAAGTTTATTCTCACCTAATTGAATCCATAAGCTATTTTATGAGTTTTGTTGAATGAAGGGTAAGATACTCCTTCAAGCATGTAAATACAATTCAAGACTAACTCTATAAATTTTGGGAAAGTATGCTTAGCACCTAGTGAATATAGAATGTGAGGTAGAGGCTCTCCCGTCATTACAATAGGACAGGTCATCTAAGGTAACCTCATGAGATGGAAGCTCCCCTATTAATGCAATAGGTTTGGGGTTTCTAGAAGCAATCTCCCTATCCCATAACTATTTTTCCACATAGGTCTTTAGCTAGTGGATCCACCTAAAAGCTAAACATGTTAGTTCTACCTTAGGCAAGTAGGACATCTCTTTTCGGTGTGGGACATGATACCGGATTCCATGTAGCTCAACAAGGTGTATGTCGGTTAAGGCTATTTCCCTACATGACAAGAATAAGAACATGAGCTATGTATTATGGTTCCTTAAGAGGTTCTACTTAGTATGAATGGGGGTATGGGACTTCATTCATGCATTGCACAAGTAGACTTTGAGAGTGATTGTGTTATGTGCTCTTATGACATGATACTTTAAGAGTTAATGCATGTTACACATGAACATGAACTATACTTATGACTTCTTAATGAGCTCTACTTAGTTTGAGTGGGGGTATGGGACTTCACTTATACATTGCACAAGTAGACTTATAAAGGGGTTATGGCGTATTTTTCTTATGCCATGAAGATATATGAAATTATGTATGCATGATATGAATTGTTGCTAAAAGTTACTTTATTATTACATGCTATGAACATGAATGTCTCCTTGTCTATGAGTGTTGGCTATGGATATGGTCAAGGTATGTTATGCATGATTATGGTGGCCTTAAAGTTGTACTTAGCATGGATAGGAGTATGGGATCTTATCTATGCATTACAAAAGTATAGCCTAGGGTTTCTTATGAAATGGTTTGACTGTGTAATTACTATAAATGTGAATGACTCTTCTTAATGTTGACAAAGTGCATGGTTTCAATTAAAATGTTCCTTTTTACATGATTTAAGAATTTCTATGCATGGCTTCTATACTTAGTACAATATTTGTGCTAACCCATATTTTTCTACATTTTCTATAATTGTAGATTCCGGTCGTTGAGGTATACTTATCCTTTTGAGTAGATCTTGAATTGACTATTCTTCACTCTCGGTGAGTCCTCAAGGTTCGAGGACAAGGCTTATTAATTTCTAGTTTCCTTTTGTACTTTCTCTTTTGAGACTATAATTAAAGGGTTGTGACCCTTATTGATTCAATATTGTATTAGATTGTTTTCGAGAAAACGTCTAGACTTCTATATTGTTTTTATGAAAAAGACTTCGATTATAAAAAGTTTTAAATTCTACATCATTTCTATTATTTATGTTTATAATTATGCTAAGGGCTTGTATGAGACCTATTCGGGGTCAAGTACACCGTGTTACATCTAGGGGGTACCCCTAGCTCATGACAAATATCATGATTCAATACTAAAAAAATCATAAACAAGTACTATTCATTCAATTGGATTCATACTCAACACTACCCACAATATAAGAAGAAACCCTAGCTAGAATTGGGGGTTCATCTTCACAATTGGGGGAAATCTAGGGGGCCCCATGGATGGAAGAATTCAAGGATTTATAAGTTGTCATACCTTCATTATAAATCCCTCATGAAGCTTGCAACAATGGAATAATTTGACCTAGCTGGAACCCTTCTTCTTCTTCTCGAGTTTTCTAGAGAGAGAATATCTTGGAGGGAATTTGGGTTCTTTGGTGAATCTTAAATAATGATTTTGGAATCATCTAAATAATGGTCTAATAGCTTTTTATAGGTGGCCTAATTACTAATAAACCAACCCTACTTAATAACAAATTAATTCTAGAACCTTCCCCTAATCCCTAACTTAAATTGCCTTAAGACCAACCTGCTCCAACCCACGAGACCCATACCCACTGGTTGTGCATGGACCCACGGGTTGTGTTGGTCATCCATGGGTGGTGGTTTGCAGGTCCAAAATTGGGGTCTTGACCCATGACCCCTTCCCACGGGGTGTGGGTCCACCTGCGGGGTGTGAGTCCCATCCGTAGGTATCCCATTTTTGGGCAGTTTCTAAGGACTGTTTTGGGTCCTTGAGGGGTCATACCCTGACGCCCTAACCCTAAAACATTCATACTAAGTTTGGGAACTCAAATTCATAATCATAACCCTCATATTAAAATCTAGAACCCTCACGTAATGCTCTAGTTTAGCTTGCTAGTTTTCGGGTGTTACAATATTGATGACCCTAAATATAGATGGTGGTTGCCTTGTTTCATTTATTTAGAGAATTAGCCTATGTTTGGTTAGTACCTGCATTGGAATTTAGTCTTGGTGATTTGTTTGACTTGGCTTTGACTAGTGTAAGGCTAGTTTTCACAGTTTGGGTAGACCATTGACTTGGGAAACCCTTCTTAGTGTCAGAAATGAGTTATTTGTGGTAGATTGGGTTCTTAACTTTGGTATAACTTCCAGTCTATTTTAGTGGTGGGTCTTCCTCATGTAATATTTTGGGATGAATCAACCCCTTTATGTTGTATGATATTGGGAGATATGAGGTTCATTGTAATTATCCCGACGTAAGATTCTAGGAGATGTTTGTCCAATTACAATTATCTCAATGTAAGATTTTGGGAGTTGTTATATAATGGCCTCCAAGTCATTTCAATGGTTATGCCTTCTGTCTAATGATTTGAGCATTTTTATAGTAACCCCAAGTCATTTATGACTTGTTGGGCCTGACAATTCAGTCACCTAGTCATTCGCTTAGATTTTAAGCGAGTTTTAATGTTTTGGAGGTTTTGAACCTTGAACGGTCATTTTTACCAAAATTTCAAGAAGATGACCTCCGAATCCAATTATGATGATTCTATGAGCTCCCAAAGGATCATACCTTAGAATCCAGTTTTGATGATTTTATGAGCTTCTGAAGGATAATTTTAGGCTAGTAGAATGGTCGGCATAACTCTAGAGGCTCTTCGTACAAGTCTGTGCAATTAGGCTTTTTAACTTTCAAGTTAAGGCCTAAGTTTTACTTTAGTCAATACTACAAGTAAACGAGCTCAGATGTGAATTCCGTCTACGCGGTTATCTCCAAAATATTGAGTTTTATCGAGAATGACCCTTGATTTGTGTCACGACCCAGGGGTAACCCTAGACGTAACACAGCGTACTCGACCCCGAAGGGGTCTTATACAAGCCCTTAACATAATCATAGACATACGTTCATAGGAAAATACAGTGGAATTTAAAACTTTTCTTTACAATCAAAGTCTAATATATAATAATAGAATCTATACACTATTTCTCAAACCATCTAATTACTTGGAATAAAACTCTTGAATACATCTTAGGGACATAGCCCTTACAAAAGTCTAAAACATAAAAGAAAGACATAAAGGACATATGGTCAAGCCCTCGAATACAATGAGGACTCACCAATCTTCTTCTTCTTGATCTACCATGGTCCTGGTTACGAGGATGGAATCCAATATCTCCAATGCCTACACTTATACAGAATATAGAAAGAAGGGGTCAACACAAAAAGTACTAAGGATGGAAGCCATGAAATAAAACCATTAACACATACATAAAAGGGACATTTGATTTGAAACCATGCTATATGCCATTCTGAACATCATCGTTGAAATAGTTTGAGCATGCAACTCATTAAGCAACTCACATACAATTCATCATAGCATAAGTGATAACATCATAAATACAAGCATAGTTTCCAACATAAATATAACACGTATCCCAATATTCACAAGACATAGTTCATACACATAGTCAATTACCAAGATCATCTCATCATAATAGAACTACCACATAAGGAACCCTAAGCTATACTTGTGCAATGCATATATAGGATCCAATAATCCTACCTACACTATGTATCACATTTAGGCCACCAACAACATACATATCTTACTTTACCTTATTCATAGCCAACAAACATAAGTAAGAAGACATTCATGTTCATACCTTGTAACAAGTGAAGTCAACCTTAACATCCATACTTACCTTTCATCCATAAGTCATCATAACATAAGATAACCTCACCATAACCCCTCTATAAGTCTACTTGTGCGATGTATAAGTGAAGTCCCATACCCCCACTAACACTAAGTAAACCGATCAGAAGTCATAAGCTAAGTCCATATTCATATTCGTAATTCCTACAAAGCATACATTCAACAAATAATCATCATATCATAAAAGAGACATATCATGCCCACCCTCAAAGCCTACTTGTGCAATGCACGAATGAAGTCCCATACTCCCATTCATACGAAGTGGAACCTCTTAAGGAAACATAGAACATGGCCATGTTCTTATTATAATTAATATTCTTATCATTTAGGGAGATTTAACCTTAACCGACATAGACCATGTAAGCTACATGGAATCCCGTATTCTACCCCCACACCGAAAAGAGGTGTTCTACTTGCCTATGGTAGAATGTTCATAATAGCTTTAAGGTGGATCCACTAGCTATATACCTATGTGGGCACATAGTTATGGGATATGCGGATTGCTACTAGAAAACCAAACTTGCTAACGTAAACGGTTTCCATCTCATGAGACAACATATTTTGGGAACCCGGACTAAATAGCATAAAAGGAACCCATTGGGAAGCTGGGCTTTGTAGCATAAAAGTTTCCGTCTCATTTTCATATCCGTTCGGTGCTAAGCATAATTCCCTTTAAAATTCATATTAAGTCTTTACTTAAGTTCATGGTCATAAGAGAATGCACTAGACACTCAAACAAATATATAACATCATCATAGCTCATAGATTCATTAAGTGAGAATGAACTTTCACTTAGAATTATCAACATCTCAGTACACCTTTTACATCATATTCATAGTGAATTCATGAGAATGGCCATTCATTTAACACAACAATACTATCATATTCATAACAGATCATACATACTCATATCATGTCGGACATAGCCATATGTAGGGGTAGGAAAGAAGGATATTGCATCAATACAACAATATACACAATAACTAACACCTCCACCTTTCAAGTGGATCATCATGGTCATGTACATTTCATGCATAATAGTATGTAAAAGTGCATACGAGAACTAGCCTTTCAATTGACACCACAAATACCTCATAATCTTATTTATACATGGAGTGTGTGTGTGTATAATTGTCCTTACAATAACACAACAACAACAACATTATCATCATAGACACTCCCCTCTCAAAGTGTTCATAAGCATATACATAATATCACAATCATGCATAATTCACATATATTGCATTCAAGGGTCATATTGAGTCTACACATCTAGCATTCATTACCTGAAAAATAGATACAATCATGACTTAAGTAATCCATTCATGTCATGCATAAACTCATGTGATCATATTATAGGTCATGTGGGTGAAGTCTATCCACAATAGGGCCATATTCAACTTAACATAAGCCTTAACATTCTTAACTTATTCATAATAGCTTTTACCCTTAAAACCTTAGGATTCATCTTCTTACTACAAGACTTACTGTCAAGTAATTCCTCACATGATCAACATATATACCTAATTCTTAAGGTAACCTAACCACATGCCTCATTCTTGATCAATTATAGTCATATAGGAAACATATAACTCAATCTCAATACCACATAACCATGATCCCTCATAAAGGTCTTAATCAAGTCAAATCATGTTGAGAAGCATTACCCTAAATCAATTCATGTCTAGGTGTTCTAATCTAAGTCAATTCATCAAGAAGTTCATCATTCTTATAAGGTTACATCTAAACCCACAATTTGCTTCTTTCATGAAATAAACCTAATCACATCAATTAACCTTAGAATTTTAGGTTAATTACATATACATGTAGAATCATACTTAGATCATGCAATTACATCATTATTAACTCACATCCAATCAATTGGACCAACTTGCAAAACCATCACATAATGTAAAGAAGAACCATAGCTAGGATTGGGGGTTTCATGGATTCTTGAAGAAGATGAGTTAAAATCATATAAAATCATTCATATATTCATAAAAAAACATAATTCAACCCTTAAAAGCAACTTAAAAAGGAATCCATGAAGTTGAGTTGAAATGCTAGCTAATTGAGTTAAAAGCTTTTGCAATGGCTCCTTGGGTGATAGCTTCCCTAGGATGAAGAACTCTCATACCTTAGACTTAGAATCCCATAAAATTTAGATGAAGAAGCATCCATCTCCACGCCCTAGCTTGATCCCTGCTCTTGGTCTTCAATAGAGTTTCTAGAGAGAAGAATTTTGGGGAGAAGGGAAGTTGGCTTTTGATCTGGGGTCTTGGGTTATAATGACTTAATTAGGTGTTTAATGACTTATAATACTTTATATAGGTGAAATAAACCCATATTAAATGACCCCTAATGAAAATGAGTTAAAAACGAATTACCTAAACTAACCCACTTGTTGGCCGAATTGGGGCAGATTGCAGGTGCAATCGACGTCCCATGACCTACGATCCATCAATTGGTCTACGGGTCTTGCTGCAGATTCGTGGATATGACCTGCAGCTACTCAACCAGACCTTGAACTACGCCACATGACCTACGGGGCGTCATTCAATCTACTGGCCGTAGATGGCCATCCGTAGCCCACCTATTTTACAGCTTTGTGTGAACTTAGGCAGCCTTGGGGGTTAAGCTTTAGGGTCCCCCTCAAGGACCCTTGGTTTGTCCTTGGGGGGTCGTACCTTGATGTTTAACCCCTAGACACCTCAACCTAGGCTCAGGAGATCATTTTACAACCTCAAAACTTCATGATAACTCAAAGACACACATGTTAGGCTCTAGTTTCACCTATTCGTTTCCGTTAGTCTCTAGCTTGGTCTTACTAGTTTTTTTTCTGGGTTGTTACACTATCCCCCACATGGGAACATTCGGCCTCGAATGACACATTAAACATT
This sequence comes from Solanum piurae, assembly GCA_029582685.1. Classification (NCBI taxonomy): domain Eukaryota; kingdom Viridiplantae; phylum Streptophyta; class Magnoliopsida; order Solanales; family Solanaceae; genus Solanum; species Solanum piurae. The sequence goes on from JAJOOO010023910.1 coordinate 24,626, forward strand.
TTAAGGACTTAAAGACTGAAGACTAGTAGCCCATCATGCATGAAAACATCAATAATGGACAACTCAAGATTCACTATTCACAATGTGCACTTATTCAAAGGAGGGAACGTCAACTCCAATTCAACATGATCAATGCAATACAAGGAAGTAAGAACTACATTTACCAACCTAATATGCATGAAATGCAACATATCTTATGTTCATAGGAGGAACTACCTTCTCCTAGACATAACATGCTCCACATACTCTCATGGAGCTCATAAGCAATTACTTCTCAAAAGCATTTTATTCAAGGAGGAATTCTCAACTCCTAGTCAAAACATGATCAAACAGTCTCCTCATGAACTTCCATAGGCAACTCTTACTCCAGGCACCACAACATGAGGGAAAAAATTCACACAAACTCATTTTCTCTCAAAACACTAGTTCTCATGAACATGCACCATATAAGGAAGTCATGGCAACACATAAGCACATATCAACAACATTAGTTAGGCACACCATCTCCCCCTGAGGAGTGAGCCTATAACAACACTTCCAAACATCACCAATCACATAATCATAGGAGGAAATATCTTTAACCAACTAAAGCAAGCTCGACATAACATTATGGAACCAATATGCCCTTTCTTCAAAAGCATAACAAAGCATGTTCATCAAATCATCTCATGAAGTCAAATATGACATCTTCATACTAAAATGCACAACAACATGAGGCATGATTCATAAAACTCATTTTAACATGAATTCATCAAAACCATGCATAACATAAGGAGGTCATGGAAATTTTCTAAAATACACATGACTTCAAAACATAAAGCAAGACCAAAAAGGAACTTTTTGTCTCAAGCTTGAATAGGAATAGAAGAAAAGGATAAGGACATCGGGACTCTCAATCAATATTTCTATCTAAGCACATGATCTCCCCCCAACCCCCTTGGAAGTAAGACCATTTTTTACTAAAACCTCAAATACTACTCCTTTATAACAACTCAAGCATTACCAAGGCTCATTATAAGTTTATCGGGCTCTAAAACAATAGAGGTCTAATAACCATGCACCCAAGCCCTACCAAAGTTAACAAAAGTAACTCTAAGGGACAAGGGAATCATAGGACACATATAACATCTGAGACTTCAAAATCAGAAAATGAGTCAAGGAGAACTTATCATCTTAAGCTAGAGGAGGAATAGAAGGGAACATAAGGATATTGGGACATCTCTTTGGCCCTTGGCCTCCCAAATAAACACCTTCATCTACAACCCTTACTAAAATACCACTCCTCAACATTTTCATGGAAGCACCTTCTTAATCTTCTATTTCTTAACTTGCCGGTCTAAGATCACAATTGGTATTTCTAAATTAGAGAGGTTCTCATTTAAGCGCTCTTACTCACAAGAAACCTTACCAACACCACTCAAAGCCTGAGTCTACCAAACCGGGGCTAAACTTCTCAACTCACTACACCTTTTAAGGTGAGATTTTCAATCAAGCCTGACTCATGAACATCAAGGGCACTCAATGATCTTACCATCTAAGCACATTATCCCCCACTTGGGGGTAAGCCTATACAAACTCTTTACAACATCACTTCCTTCAATTCTAAGGTCGGAGAAAGTCATAACTAAGCCTTCACACTCATCACACAAGATGATTCTAAGCCATGGAACATTACACTCTTATCCTCTTTTAAAAAAGTCTACTCACTCAATCATCTCTAGGCACCACTTAAGCACCATTATTCCACCACTCTATCAACATATATCGAAACTCATGACTAAGTAAGGGTTCTCCCAACAACTAAATATACCTCACAATCACCTTGCTAGGTAGGCACATTAACTCCCCCCTTGGGTGTAGGACTACTCAAATTCTTCTAAACCTCTTTCATAACATAAAGGAAACAATGAAGCATCATTCACACTAAAGACATCATCACAATCTATCATCTCAAATCTATCAAGTCACAAAGCCATAATTGTCATCTCAACCAACCTTTATCCCTCACTTCTTATAGCATAAACCCTTCTAATAGTCACATCCTAGAGACCATCGGAAAAGGTATAAGAGAGAGAGCTTATAGATCTATGGAACGACTTAGAGAATGAAGAAGTGAAGTTTTCTTAACATCCCATAGCCTCCTATTTATAAATTGTGGCGTGCTTCACATTTATGAACAAGAATCTACTAGATGTGGTTTGAGACATCCTAAATTTATCCCAAAACCCTATGCTCTGATACCAAGTTTGTTACGACACAGGGGTACCTCCTAGACGTAACACGATGTACTCTACCCTGAAGGGGTCTTATACAAGCCCTTAGCATAATCATAGACATAAGTTCATAGGAAAATACAGTGGAATTTAAAAAAAGTTATTTACAATCGAAGTCCTATATAAAATAATAGAATCTATACACTATGTCTCAAACCATCTAATTACTTGGAATAAAAGTCTTGAATACATCTTAGGGACACGACCCTTACAAAAGTCTAAAACATAAAAGAAAGACATAAAGGACATATGGTCAAGCCCTCGAATACAATGAGGACTCACCAATCTTCTTCTTCTTGATCTACCATGGTCCTAGTTATGGAGATGGAATCCAATATCTCCAAAGCCTACACTTATAGCAAATGTAGAAAGAAGGAGGGGTTAGCACAAAAAGTACTAAGTATGGAAACCATGCCATATGCCATTTTAAAAATCATCCTTGAAATAGTTGGAGAATGCAACTCATAAAGCAACTCACATACAATTCATCATAGCATAAGATATATCATCATAAACACAAGCATAGTCTCCAACATAAACATAATACATATCCCAATCTTCACAAGACATAGTTCATACACATAGTCAATTACCAAGATCATCTCATCATAATAGAACTACCACGTAAGCAACCTTAAGCTACACTTGTGCAATGCATAGATAGAATCACATAATCCTACCTACATTAAGTATCACTTTTAGGAACCAACAACATACATATCATACTTTACCTTATTCATATCCAACATACATAAGTAAGAATACATTCATCTTCATACCTTGTAACAAGTGAAGTCAACCTTAACATCCATACTTACCTTTCATCCATAAGTCATCATAACATAAGAGAACCTCACTGTAAACCCTCTATAAGTATACTTGTGCAATGTATATGTGAAATGCCATACCCCCACTTACACTAAGTAAACCCATTAGAAGTCATAAGAATAGTCCATATTCATATTCATATTCATAATTCCTACAAAGCATACATTCAACTCATAATCATCATATCATAAAAGAGACATATCATTCCTACTCTCAAAGCCTACTTGTGCAATGCACGAATGAAGTTCCATACCCCCATTCATACTAAGTAGAACCTCCTGAGGAAACAACATACGCACAAAATTGGAAGCTACACGGAGAGAAAAAGGAATCCAATTCCTTTTGGTTTTGGATTCCTAATTTAATTTGGACTCAATTATTTTATTTAGGGTTTCTATATATATAAATAGGGCATGAAAAGTTATTCAAAAAAAGAAGCCAAGAACCAAGATACAAGACACAATATAAATTTTCTTCTATCTTAGAAACTTTGGAAGAGACGCCGTTGAGGCCGGAGAATTGTGGTTTATTCTTTCTTCTCCTTTATTATTTATTTGTATTCGTGATTAATAAAAGATAGTTTAGCTATTGTTCTTAACTTTTTATGATTAACACAAGCATATTTATTTTAATAAATTTTGATTGTG
>JAJOOO010023911.1:0-25759 GCA_029582685.1 Solanum piurae
TTTGAAATGTTTTCTTGGTAAATAAAGTTTTAAAGTCCTTATGGTTTTAGTGTTTATGCGATGAATGAATGCTAAGAGGCTTGTATTAGACCTCTTCGAGGTCGAGTACGCCGGTTACGACTAGGGGGTGCTCCCGGGTCGTGACAGTTCACTGTTCATTAAGGAGAAATAGAGTTTACTTTTCTTTTCTTTCCTTTTTATTAGAAGACAAGCACCACCTCTTAAAAATATCTATTTGTTTAATTTTTGTAGCAATTTTTTTTATTTTTAAGTGTAGCGGAGGTTTTAACCGCTGCAAATTTAATAAAATAAGCGAAGCGTATAGAAACACCCTTAGTTCCCTAAGAATTTAATAAAATTAGCTGAGGGTACAAAAATACCCTCAATTCAATACAATGTGCTGATGTTGATTATAACCTCAAAATTGAACCACCACAAATCAGGTGTTTTTTGTCATGTTTTATTCCAGAATCTTTTCAGATTAGAGTTGTTGTATACAAAAGTAGCACCATCCACTGCTTCACATTCTTTGCTAGTCCCACCAAGTTGGAATGCCTTAAACAGATGTGTGGCAACAGTAAAACCCGAAGGTTGTTTCCATCCTTGTAGAATGAGATTTCAACCAGCTCTTGTTTTTACGAACACAAACCTTAGGTTAAGGGATGATCAACTATATTTTTGTGCTAATTGATGGCTGGCACATAATTAAGTTTTAATTACTTTAATTAATCGAAGCTACATATTTATGTTTTTTGCCGCTTCAGTTGGATACAATCTTAAATTTATGACTTGTACTTCATCTAGAAATATTCATGCATGTTTATAAGAAATAAAATAAAAAAGATATTAGAAAGGTATCCCCCTGAATGTAACTTGTAACTTCATCAAATGATATTTTCGCATTAAAAAGTTACTAAAGAGATTACTTTATAGAGCTTCAAACAAACTTGGAATATAAAACATTATGAATAACTGGTCCTAAGGAAATAATTGCACTTGTTGAAAAGGTAACAAATACTTCATCATATTTGAGGTATTAGTAGAACAACTGTTGCAATCGTTATGCTCTTGCACTATAACTAGTTTCTTAAGATTTATTTCATGCTCAAGTAAGAACTTCAAGAATTGATGGAGCTTTGTTGCGTCATATAAATATGTATGACTACATAATGGCATAACCTTGACATTCTTCAAATTCTGTAAGGAAACTTTGAATATGTTTTCTTCAATGGAGAGGTGCTACTTGTCTTCCGACAAATCAGTCTCTTCGTCTTCATAAAAGGGGTGATACTATAGATACCAAAGAAGGAAAAATTAGGTTAGCCGTTGAGGCTGTAGGGGATTAATATACATTTGACATAAAGATATCCTGAAGTAAGAAAAAATAGAAAACATACCATCCTATTAGGAAATATCATCAACTTTTCCAACTTAAAAGTTGACCTTAAGAGGCTTTCTAGTAGGGGGAATGAATGATTTGAAATACATGATCTTATTGTCAACCATCTGCATTCCAGCAATGGTAAGGAGACGTCTTCCTCTTCCAACATCAAAATGGAAATCACCTGAATAGAAGAATTCAACATATAAAATAGGAGATCTATTCAAAATCAACATAAAAAGTCTGGAGACATTTGGGACTGATAGCTGACCTTGATAAACCAGGATGAGAATATTAGCTCATTAGCACAACGAGCGCTTACCAAAAGATCTTTCACTATGCTTTCATCCATTTCATCAAATTCATCATAGTCGAGATCAAGATTGGCATGGTTCAAAGATGAAAAGTTTCTCAGCTTAGTTCTCGTATCATTAAAAACCCCAGAAATCATTAAATATTCAACATATGGAGCAAAAATTTCAAACAAATATGTATCACCTTCGAATGAATACCAATCCATGTAAGGATCACCATGATGGATCAATTCCAGTCGCCTACATTTTGGAGAAGTCATGTGCAAATGATTAAATCCACAAAATTCACGTAGCTTCAAAGATTCCAATTGACGACAATTTGACATTATTTTCTTAATGTGGTCATCCCGGAGAAACAAATCTTCCAGTGTTAAACTCTTCAGAGATGTCCAATTTAGTACAAAATCTTCTAATATTCTGCAATTCTCACAGTTGAGATTTAGGATGGATGAACTACAAGAGAGAACTTCAGGTAAGCTATAGGGTTGGTCATGCTCCATCAAATTAACAATATACCGTATATTCAAGCGTAAATCCTCCATTTTATTATTTAGAGCAAACTCAAGCCACATCTCAATTACCAGAAAATAAGATATATCATTATCATATCTGAACACAAAGTTTAGACTGAACTTTTTAATGGTAGAGCAGCTAAGGATAGGTAGTACATTATCCATTAAGGAATTGAATTTTTACATTGTCGAGCTATCTGAACGACAATACTCCTCGTTGTCATAAACAATGTTGTTGATACAAGTTCAGAAGTATTGTCAATTTTTAGAGAGAATAGTTGTTCTGAACGCATCTTCTATAGGCAATAAAGAAAGAATTTTGACAATAAGAGCATGAGGTATCTTACTAATCCTATCAATTTCTTCACATTCAATTTCAATATTCGCTTTTTTCTGAGCTGGGTTTTCAATAAGCTGAGTTTCAGAGGTTCCAGAGAATTGGTCTTGGTTGCTCATGTTGTTCAAATTGTATTACTATTGCTACCTGAAATCACAACATCAGTGAACCACTCAACCATAAAAAAAATACACTAGAATTTGTTTGTGAAGAATATTAAGAATTTATGAAAATTTTTTGTTGAAAAATAACAGGAAACCCATATATTTATAGACAACAAAGAAAAGCATAAACATGTGCTTATTATGCCTTATCGAAAAGGTGACAATCCCATGGAAAAGTCACAGTCCTTTGGACTATTCATTACCTTTCCAAAAAGTCACTAGAAAAGTCACAATTCTTCAAAAAAATCACAACTATTCATAAAAGTTTGAACTATTTATTTTTCATTTACACCTTTTAAAACCCAACAAGTCATTATACACTTCTCTTTTGTTGAGAAGCAACACAGGGCTAAGAAGGGGTGGAAATTATCAAACATCAATACTGAGAATAAATTTACTTGTAACTATAATTGCTATAGACAATTTATTTTTCTTAGTTGGTTATTTATTTTTTTAATATGATAATATATGATATTTATCAATATCTTTTTGTTTTAAAAATAGGGGTCGGGAAAGGGAAAAATGAAGGATGAGATTACAATTAAGGTGCGGAATTGAATGGTCTCACCAAAAAAAGTGAAAATTTAGTAGTCAATGCTACTAAGACTATCCCATGTAGTAGTATATAGGCAATTTTAAACCATAAAAAAGGGCAATAAGGCATTTAAACTTAAAGTTCACAAGTCCTGTATTTTAGTAAACAAAATTATTAATCAAAATTCAAACACAAAACTTAAGAAATGAAATTAGGATAAAGGAGACATACACATTGTAGACTTTGGTTTCCCTTTCAAAATCTTGATTATTTTTCTTTGTTGTTGTTGTTGTTTGTATATTTTCATTAAAGGGCTAATGCCACACTACTTATATAGTGGCCATGGAGTTTACCCTTTTTTTTTCTATTTTTGGTCAAACTTTTTTGTTCATAGATATAGATAGAATATATATAAATAAGGGAAAAGAGTCTGAAAAATACTCCAACTTTGACCGAAATTGTTGTTACGGTACCAAACTTTATGGATGACCTTTTACCCCTGCACTATTTAATAATGTATTTTAAAGGTATATATGTGCCCATGTGAACACATTACTATTTATAATTACGCAATATTTATGATGTTCACGTGGGCACATATATACCTTTAAAATACAATATTAAATAGTGCATGGGGGTAAAAGGTCCTTTCCAATGTTTGGTATCGTTACAACAATTTCGATAAAAGTTCGGATATATTTCAGACCTTTTCCCCTATAAATAAATTAATTAATGAGATCTAGACATTCAAGATATTATATCATTAATGTTTATTAGTTGATTATTTTTCCTAAATAGGTTGCTCATGTCATTCTAAAATCATCATTGACGTAATAATTTACTTCCTACATATTTCAAAAAGAAAAAGAAGGGCAAATAAAGATATACTTCCTCATTTTAATTTGTCACACCTACTTTCCTTTTTAATCCGTTTATAAATAATGATTATTTTCCTTTTTTATAATATTTTTAATTACATATGAATCCATAAAAAATGAGGAGAGACGTGACAAACTCATGATATGTGTTATTTAACGTCTCCACATTGCATTCTTATTTCTAGGAGTAATAATTAATAGAACTTGATTTCCATTATGCAAATAATTTCTGTTGATTTAGCAAAGTGACTAAATAATTGATATATTACCACATTGAATTAAAAAAGAACCATGATCAAGGTATCAAATTCTCTAATTAATCTCTATATATGTTGATAGATACTCGAGAAATTGCGTCCACTAAGGAGAAATATATTAAACAAAAGTAAAAATTATTTTTGCAAAATTCCAATCCTTTCCTTCCAACTTCTTCCTTATAGAGATAAGGTGGGAAGCAGGGGTGGAAGAAGAGTCTTAAATAATGAAAAAGTCTCATATCGATGATTAATGAGATAGATGGTGCTAGGTTTTAAAGGTGTGAACATGAAATGAAAGGTTGTGACTCTCCTGAAGGGTTGTGACTTTGCGAAAGGGTTGTGACCTTTATGAAAGGTTGTGTATTTTCTAAAGGGTTGTGACCGTTTGAAAGGTTGTACCTTTTCCAAATGGTTGTGACCTTTTTGAAAGGTTGTTTTTTATCCAAAAAGTTGTGACCTTTTGGCCTTTGTTGGCTATAAACAAAGAGACTTTCTCTCATTTTTCTGCATCGAATTCTTCCCTTCTCTTGCATACAACTTTCACAAAAAAATCGATCGATCAATCGTGTCTGTGTGTGTGATTCGTTGCTGTCATTTTGAGTTCTTGAAATTATTAAAGTTTGAGGTACCGCTACTTCTTAATGGTTAATCCGTTTTATCTTGGAAGGAATAAATTTACAACCTCGGGTACTTGAGGGGATTAAATTTCTTAAGGACACATATTGGGTTCTATGGACTCGAATAGTTCTTTTTTTTTCTTTTCATCTTTTATTATATCTGGTTTGCTAATCTGAATACAAAAAATAACAAGCTTCAGAAATTTATTAGTGATGGTATTTTCTGTGGTAAGGAAATTACTTTTATTTTATGTGTACTTTTTGTTGGAAAGAAAAGGAAGAAAAAGAGAATTATTTAACATATGATAAAAGAGATTTGGGATGAATTACTACTACTTTAATATGTTTAAGTATATTTTCTATAGTAAGTTTTTCTTAAATGAGTAAGATTATTTTTATTTTCTTCCAAAGTACATTGAAGCATTGCACCCCTTTAGTTTTCTTTTTAATAAGAAAAGTTATTTTGTGCATAAAGGTTAAGATATTCACTTTAATTGTTTTTCCTATATTCTTGGTTTTATATAACTTTAAGAAGAAGTAAATGAACAGATGTTGTCTCCTAACAATATTTGAACATGAGTTTAGTTTCTCGTTGAAATTCAATGTCTTCTGAGGAAAATTGAAATATGATGGAAACTGGGAAAGAAGGAAAAAAATTAGCAAGAAAAGTGACTTGCATGGAATCATTGCTAACAAATAAAATATGATTCAATGGGGTAAAAATCAAGTTTTTATCTTTATTTCCCTTGATTTTTTTATATCTATTATAAGTTATGAGATTTAATTCATAAATGTTAGGATAGATGGTCATTATGTGATGATCTCAGAATATATCTTTATTACTATTAATATGTATTCTATTTAGAGAAGAAAAAAAACTTTTATAGTTTTCTACTCCATGTGAAATTTGATTGTGTCCGACTTTTGGAGACTAAAATTCTTTGATTTTTTACTCCTTTGGTTTGAACAATATAAGAACTTCACGAACAAACCAGATTGTGCATTGGTTTGAAGAATATAAAAACTTCACCAATTTGTTAAATACTCTGTTTGAATGAATATTCTGACTTGAAGAGTACAAAATCTTCGTCAGGATTATTAAGGCTAAATGATTTGAAAAAGATAAAATCTTCATCGTTAGCTATAAACAGTGTTGTATTTGAGGTTTCTGGAGATTAACACATTTTTGGTTTACTACTCTATTTGAATGTGAAACTAATTCGAAAAATATAAAATCTTCATCAAAATTCAAGGTTCATTAGGTTAACGATAAAAAAAATACAAAACCTTCACCGTTAAACTAGAAACAAGTTGTATAAAGATTGAATCTTTATTGTTATTATTCTTGGTACTAAGTGGTCTGTCTAATTGTGGCAGAAAGGAAAAAAGACACTAGTGACAAAAATTTAGTGAGTTTTGTGCCTGTAATTGGTGTTCCTATGGATTAAATCTCCAAAAGAAGGCTTCGTATTACCAATGTGTATTTTGATGGTATAAAATTTGAAAGCATGGGAAAAATAATTTCAAATACTTGAAAAATATTTTTGAGAACATACTTGAAATGTGGGGGGTTATTTACTTTTGATAAAGATAAAATTAGACTTACTATCTAATTAAAATTTGAAAGTACAAGATATGAAATTTAATGATATTCTTGTATTATGTTATACTTACAAAATTCTTGGAGTATATTTGATATTGTGGTCGTTGAGTCTCTCTTTACTAGTATATGATATGACTAGTATAAAACCATAAAATTATATTACTCGTTCAAATCAATTGTATCCTTTGATGAAAAAGTATCACTTAAAATATTGTGATTTTTCATTAAAATATATGTCTATGAAAATAAATTTATTTGTATAAACATGAACATTGGTGAAAAGTGATATGTTATGTTTGTGTTGTAAAACAAACATTTGGGTCATATTGCCCTTATTGGACTGATGAGACTATGGTCATGGGTAATTCTATATAACAAATTGAATGTTATGGAAAGGTCCTTCTGAAAAGGACATATGGCAAGGTGTTGACTCTAAAAGAATGTTTGTATTTGAGAAAGTTATAAAAAGTAAAGAACAAAATATTTGTGGAAAAAAGTTACCTCACAGAAGGTCTTTTCAAACTTAGTATTTCTGTTTGTTCTTACTTGCTTGAATCAAATTGTTTGTGATATGTCAAATACAAAATCTTGCAAAAACTTATCAACTTAGAAGTTTTGCCCAACCTTTAGTGCAATAAATCAAAATGTCAAGTATGTGTTGAATCTAAGTATGTTAAGAATTCTTATAAATTTTTTAAAAGAAATTTTAATACCTTAGAATTGTTTCACAGTGACATAATTTGTGATATGAAGTCAACACCATATCTTGGTAGGAAAAAGTGTTTCAATAATTTTATTGAAAATTGTACTAGATACTGTTATGTCTATTTGCTGAATGGTAAGAATGAAGCAATAGAAACATATGGGCAATATAAAACTGAAGTTGAAAATGAGATTGATAAAAATATTTTTATCTCTTTGTGCTCTAACTCTACAGGCAAATGACATAACTTCCCATATACAAGTTGGTAGGGGGACATACCTATGGGAGTTTTGAATGCAGTGTGATAGGCCAATAGGGCATCATCAAGCCTTCTTGACCAATCATTTCTTTTGACATTCACAGTGTTTGAAAGGACTATTTTATCTCTGTATTTGACACTTCAACTTTCCCACTAGACTACGGATGATAAGGAGTTGCTACTTTGTGACGAACACCATACTTCTCTAGCAACGCCTTGAACAACTTATTACAAAAGTGAAGAACACTTCAACTTTCCCACTAAACTTAAGTTGAAAAAATAGTTGATTTGAGATAACTGAAAATTGAAAACGAGAGGAAAAGAGATATTTAACCTATGAATAAATAGATAATTTTCGGTTTCTATCTTTAAAGTGTTACATTTATTCTTCATCGACCTTAGTTGAGATGTTACGGTGCATCGTCTATGAGGATTCGTAAGAGATTTGACTAGATATAGAGTAATGAGAGAAGATACATTAGTTGAATGAGAGAGATATGATAAACAGAGAGCTAGAGGTGCCCGATTAAAATTTCCCAAAAAATTAATTGCAGAGGTTTAAAGCTCAAGAAATATGTGTCAAACTTGTGGAGGATAGCTTAACCACTGCAATTTAATCAATTTGATGGGGTTGTTATTAACCTCCGTAATAAAACCCCTGCAATTTAGGTGTTTTTTTGTAGTGTTCGTCTGAGAACCTGTGAACGAACCTCGAAGAAAGTGTATCACCGGCACCAAAGAGCTCAACTAAGAGCATCAACGTGGCAACGCCATCGTCAGTAGTACTAAGAGGATATAATCTTCTTTGAAGGAGATGAAAGAAACAAAGCCCTATAGATTTTTGTAGGTATGGACGATGGTGTAAGAAAGAAAGTAGAGTGAAATGGGCTTTTTTTATTTTTAGATGTAGCAAAGGTTTTAACCACTGCAAAGTTAATAAAATTAGCGAAGGGTATAGAAACCCCCTCAATTCGATACAATTTGCGGAGGTTGATTGTAACCCCACAGTTAAACCTCTACAAATCAGGTGTTTTTATAGTGAAGTGGGTCCCACTGATTCTAAATTGAATTAGAATCAAATAAGAATAACGATCAATTATCTTCCAATTGAATTTTTGTTTATCTAATGGACAAAGAAGTCAAATATAACATATAAACATGAATTAATGGATAACCTTCAAAGTTTATTTTTTCTTAATTTTCTTAGATATATTCATATTATAATAAAGTTGATAACAAATAAGGATGGGAATGGGGCGAGAGGTGTTTACACATATGTGGGGTGGGGTGGGTGGTTTTGACTATATGCGGGTGCGGGATAGAGCGGGATGGGTCAAAATAAAATAATTTAATTTGTATGTGGGTATGGTGTAGGTGCAGGAGCGATTTAGGATTTAACATGATATGGAAAACATAATCTAACAGTTCATCAATGTTCAGAGATATTCTAGTGATACTTTAAAAGAAATATGGATTATATCATTTACACTAAAAAGAAAAAGAAAAATAAATCTAAAACATTATGTTTTGCTAGTTGCAATGATATGTGCATTGGAATAAATTTCTCAGTCACCTTATCATCCCAACTATGCTGCCTTCCCATGTGTTTTCTTTTTTTATTTTGTTTCTTCCACTACTTAGTTACCTAGGTTAGAGATCATCTTCTTTGGTCAGCTTATCAAAGCATCTCCAATATATCCTCATCATCATCCCCATCAGATATGTCATTTTTTCAATCAATATCATAAGCTATATATAGTTAGACTAAGTCCTAAAATTATAACTTTGGTAACATGACTCTTAGACAATACTCCCATATCATGTGTCATAACAACTTGTTGATTAACACCCTTCCACACTTATAATTGTGCCTTAGCACCCATGAACAATTAGGAATTAATCACCAGGTATGAATTTATACACATAAAAAAAGGATGGTATTACAAATAACCGAACAAGGAAAAATCAGGTTAGATGGTAAGCTTAACAACTATAGTAATAAAATTGAAGTCGTTGAGGCTGTAGGGGATCAATATACATTTGACATAAAGATATCATGGATTGAAAACATACCGGCATATCAGGAAATATCATCAAATTTTCCAAATTATGAATCGACCTTAAGAGGTTGTCTAGAACTGGGAAGGAAAGTTTTGAAATACAAGAACCTACTGTCAACCATCTACATTACAACAACGGTAAGAAGACGTCTTCCTCTTCCAACATCCAAATGGAAATCACCTAAACAGAAGAATGAGGCACAAGATAAAACATGAGCTCTATTCACAATCAACATAAAAAGACCGGAGACATTTGTGACTGATAACTGACTTCGATCAACCAGGATGAAAATATTATCTCATTCACACAACGAACGCTTACCAAAAGATCTTTCTCTACGTTTTCATTTATTTCATCAAATTCATCACAGTAGAGATCAAGATTGACATGGTTCAAAGATGAAAATTCCCAAAGATTAATTTTCATATGACTAAAATCCCTAAAAATCATTAAATGTTAAACATATGGAGCAACAATTTCATAGCAACATGTATTGCCTTCGAATAAATATCAATTCCCGTCAGGATGATCATGATGAATCAATTGCAATTGTGTACATTTTGGAGAAGTCATGTGTAAACCATTAACACCACAAAATTCATGTAACTTTAAAGATTCCAATTGACGACCATTTGACATTATTTGTTTAATGTGTTCAATCTGGAGAAACAAACTTTCCAACGTTACTGTTCAGAGATGTCGAATTTAGTACACAATCTTCTATTATTCTGCATTTATCGCAGTTCAGTTTTATAATCGATGAAATATTACAGAGAACTATATATACATACATATATATATTGTAACGACCCGTAAACTGAATAAGTGAAACTAGAGCCTAACTTGTGTGTCTTTGAGTCGTCATGAGGATTGAGGGTGTTTAATGTTATTCCGAGATTTGGTTGAGGGGTTTAGGGGTCAAACATCAAGGTACAAATCCCCAAGTACCACCCTATGGGTCCTTGAGGAGGACCCTAAGCCTAACCCCCAAGACCCCTTGAAACTAGAAAGTTGTCAAAAATGGAGTGACCTACAGAAGGGGTCCACGCAACGTAAGTCTATCCACACCCCGTGGTTGGCCTCCGTAGGTCAAGGGCCCCCAAAAAATGCTGCATCTATGAACCATGAGGTTACAGCACGAGGCATCAACCCATCCAAGGTCCGTGATGAGAATCCATCGTTTGCACCTGTGTTACTCGTTTGGTTCGGCCTAGTAAATGGTGGATTGGTAAATTCACCCTTTGCTTAGTTAAGTGTATGGAAGGTTATTTTGGGTTTATTAAATTATTTTAAGATTATTAAAAGTATTATACTCTATTTTTCATCTCATTACTTCAAAACCCAAAATCAAAACCTCACCTCCACTCCAAAAGTTCTTTCTTTAGAAACCTCCATTGGAGGTGAAGATTTCAGGCTTCCAAGGTCAAGACTTCAAGTTTTTCAAGTGATTTTCGTGGATTTATCCTCTAAAAGGTATGGTGGCCTTCGTCCTTGACTTATTATCTTTCAAGGAGACAACTTCAAAGTAATTTCAAATCTTCGAAGTTTACCCCAAAACCCTAACTTTCAATCTATGCATGGGTTCGATTCAAAATGATTTATAAAGATATTATTGCATTTAATTGTGAATGAATTGTGGATTTAAAGATTATTTACGATGAATTCTTCCTAGAACCCATGTTTTCGCCCAAATTCCTATGTTGTGATTTGAGGTTTGGATTTGATTGATTATGATGGACTTTGAATTTGTTAATGTTGACATGGATATAGAATATTGAAATTATGGTATTACTCTTGCCTAATTGTATTTATCCACTTGAAAGGTGGAGGTGTTTAGTTACTATGTATAATGTGAAGGATATGCATGTGATCAATGATAGAATGATAATATTATATAGAATGTAAATGTGTTGTGATTGAAAGCATATTCTCACTTAACACTCATGAATGTGGATGATGGAATGTGAAGGTTTCTATAATGTAATGTTGTATATCTTGAATTGGTAGGCTTGTGCATCCTATTATTGTATGAATGAATGTAAAAGTGAATGTGTATCTTAAATTTTTAGGCTAAGGCATCCTTTTATTATATGTATGAAGGTGATCATGAATCAAGTATCTTGAATTGATAGGCTTAGGCACCCTCTTCTTGAATGAATGAAATTATTGTTTAATCTTGAGTTGGTAGGCTAAGGCATCCTCTCTTGCGTGATAAATGTGTCTTGACTTGATGTATATGAATCGATAGGCCTATGTAATTCCTTTCATAAATGACTAATGAATGTGACTTGACTTGATGAATATGAATCACTAGGCCAATGGCATTTCTTTCATAAATGAATGATGAAGTATTCTAGGCCAATGTCATTCCTTCATAAATGAATAATGAAGTATTCTAGGCTATGACATGATCCGATTGACCTAGTGTTGGTAGCCCTTCATGATGAGTCTAGGAACTATTGTGATGAACCTTGAATCGGTAGACCTAATGTTGATGGCCCTTTCATGTGTGAAATGATTAACCTTATATCGGTAAACCTATGTTGGTGTCCTTTCTTGGAAATTCAATGTGCTATCCTTAATGTACCATTAATCGGTAGACCGAATGGTGGTGGCCCTTGCGTGTGTAATGTACCTTGGGTCGATAGGCCTAATGTTGGTGGCCCTCTCAAGTACAATAATGTAATGTGAATTAACCACTCTATGGGAATGGAGGCTAAGCACCGAGTGGATATGGCTAAGATGGTGACTCTCCCAATGTTAGGTTAGAGTCCAAAGAACATCTTTCTTATCCCATAACTATTTTCCTTCATAGGATGTGTACTAGTTCTACCCTAGGAAAGTAGAACACCTTCCTTCGGTGTAGGGTTACATGAAACCAGATTCCATGATTTAGCTCTCATGGTTTATGTTGGTTAATGAATATTCCAATCATGTGAGATGTGAATTATGGTTTCTTGATGAGTTCTATGAAGTGTGGGTGGTAGTATGGGATGCTAGCCATGCATTGCATGAGTAGACTTTGAGAGGATCATAGTGAGTTCTCTAAGTCTTAATGGTTAATGCATGAATGTCCCCTTAGGATAAAGTTAATGAGAATGATGAACTATTTTCTAGTGATTGAATGTCCTATAAATGAAATTAATGAAGAATGTTGACTCTTATATGCTTAAATGTAAAGATGCATGCTATACTTGGATTGTATTATGAGTTACTTCCTTGTCATGACTTATCATATATGAATGTGTTGTGTGTATGGTCACTTCAAAGGAGTACTTAGTGTGAGTAGTAGTATGGGATGCAACTTGTACATTGCACAAGTATGACTTAGAGTTGTCTTATATGTTGGTCTTAATGTGATGATGTGACTTATGTAATGTTTATGTTTTTAATATGCTTTATTGTGTAAAGGTGCAAAGGATGAATGGTAAGTTCACTTTTGGTGGCCTTAAGGTGGTACCTTAGTGTGGGTGGTGGTATGGGACGCTACCCATACATTGCACAAGGTATAGCTTGAGGGTTACTTGAGGTGAAGGTGATTGTTTATATGTTGATTTGTCCAAATATGAAAATATGACTTGTATGTTGGTTGTGACTTATACTATGCCTCTTTTATCAATGTTCATGAAGTTTTACAAAAATGGCATATATCATGACTTTCAAACAAAATGTCCGTTTTAAGCATGTTTTTGAATGGCTTCCCTACTTAGTACTTTTTGTACTAACCCCATTCTTCTCCATTCTTACCAAAGTGTAGGGTTTGGAGATATTGGTGTTCTATGCTTGAGGAGTAGGTTTCTAAGGTGCTTGAAGATGAAGACTTAGTGAGTACTCATAGTTTCGAGGATAAATTCCACTATGTTTCGTTTATGCCTTTTAGTTTATTTTAGAGATTTTGTATGGGCTAAGTCTCAATGTTGTATTCAAAGTATTAGATGGTTTGAGACATAATATATAAATGTCTTCGATTGTAAAAAAAGTTTTAAATTCTTCTCTATTTTCCTATGTTCTTATGTTCAAAAATACTATGAGGATTGTAAGAGGCCCCTTCGGGGTCGAGTGCGCCGTGTTGCATCTAGGGGATAGCCTTGGGTCTTGACGAACATGATATCAGAGCACAAGATTTTGGAATGGTCTTAGGATGTCTCAAACCACATCTAGTAGAGTCTTGTACACAATGTGAAGCGCGACACATTATGAATAGGAGGCTATTGGGTGTTAAGAAAGTTTCACTTATTCATTCTTCAAGTCGTGCCATAGAGTTTAGCTCTATTATATCTCTCTCTAATTCCTTATCTGATGATGTTTAGGGTATGACCACTTTAAAAGAGTATGTTAGAAGGGGTGAGGTAGGAAGGTTGGTTGTGATGCCAATTATGGCTATGTTACTTGATAGATGTGAGATGACAGATTGTGATGATAGAATTTAGTATGAATGGGTTGCTTTAGGGTTATATGTGTTGTTGGTAGGATCCGACTTAGTCAAGATGAGTTTTGAGGTATGTTAAAAGAGTTGATGAATGTGGTGTTTTAGAATCATCTTGTGTGATGAGGGTGGAGGTTTAGTGATGACTTACTCCGACCTTAGAATTAAAAAAAGTGATGTTGTAAAGAGTTTGTATAGGCTTAATCCCAAGCGGGAGATAATGTGCTTAGATGGTAAGGTCATTTAGTGTCCATTATGTTCATGCATTAGGATTGCTTGATGTTCTCACCTTAAGAGGTGTAGTGAGTTTGAGGAGTTTAGCCCCGGTGTGGTAGACTCATATGAGACCTTGAGTGGTGTTGGTAAGGTTGTTTGTGAGAAAGAGTTGCTTAATGAGGACCTTCCTAGTTTAAAAGCACCAGTTTGTTGATAGTTCTTTATGGCTGTGAATGTATTGTTAAGGTTCCGTAGTTGGGTTTACTCCTAAGTGGGGGATAGTATGTTGAATAGTAAAGGTGTTGAGAGTTACGATATCGTTACCTCTTTCTTTATATGCCTACTCAAGCCTAAGACAAAGAGTTCTTTTTTTTCTTGTTTCATGTCTTGGATTCATGTGTGATATTGTGTTTCCATGGTCTCCTTATGATATGCATGTTCTTGGTGATTCTTGTTGAATGAGAAAATTAGTTTTCATGAATTATATTCTACATGTTAAAGTGCATTTAGTATGAGTTGTCTTTATGCTTCATGAGGATATATGTTGAACATGCCTAAATGTGTTTTTATGAAGGAATTGCATAATGTGCTTAATGAAGTTCTGATGAGCATGATGTGAGTTGGAGACTGTAATTCCTCCAATGTAATGAGAAATATAAAGTTTTGATGCATGATTAGTTTGTAGAAATAGTTCCTACTTTCTTGCATTGCATTGAGCTTTTTGATGTGGAGTTGATGTTTCCTCCTAGTTTTGTGCATTTGTTTATAATGTTGCATGCTTGATAGGCTGCTAGTCTTGAGTTGTTAATCCCTTAATGTGTTTAAAGTGTCATTCGAGGACGAATGTTCCTAAGTGGGGGATAATGTAACGATCCGTAAAATGAATAAGTGAAACTAGAGCCTAACTTGTGTGTCTTTGAGTTGTCATGAGGTTTGAGGGTGTTTAATGTTGTTCTAAGGTTTGGTTGAGGGGTTTAGGGGTCAAAAGTCCATGTACAACTCCCCAAGGACCACCCTAGGGGTCCTTGAGGAGGACCGTAAGCCTAACCCCCAAGAACCCTCGAGACTAGAAAGTTGTCAAAAATTGAGTGACATATGGAAAGGGTCCACGCTCCGTAGGTCCATCCACGCCCCGTGGATGGCCTCCGTAGGTCAAGGACCCCCAAACCATGCTTCAGCCATGACCCACGAGGTGACAGCACGAGGCATCAACCTATCCATGGTCCGTGGATGGGGATCTGTCATTTGCACCTCTGTTACTGGTTTGGTTCGGCCTAGTGAAGGGTGGATTGGTAAATTCACCCTTTTCTTAGTTAAGTGTATAGACGGTTATTTTGGGTTTATTAAAGTATTTTAAGAGTATTAAAAGCATAAAACTCTATTTTTCATCTCATTACTTCAAAACCCAAAATCAAAACCTCCCCTCCCGTCCAAAAGTTCTCTCTTTAGAACGTCCATTGGAGGTGAAGATTTCAAGCTTCCAAGGTCAAGACTTCAAGTTTTTCAAATGATTTTCATGGATTTCTTCTCTAAAAGGTATGGTGGTCTTCATCCTTGACTTATTATATTACAAGGAGCGAGCTTCAAAGTGATTTCAAAACATCAATGTTTACCCCAAAACCCTAACTTTCAATCTATGCATGGGTTCGATTGAAAACAATTTCTAAAGACATTATTGCATTGAATTGTGGATTTAAAGATGATTTAAGATGAATTCTTCCTAGAACCCATGTTTTACCCCAAATTCTTAAGTTGTGATTTGAGGTTGGGATTTGATTGATTATGATGTAATGCGAATTTTTTAATGTTTACATGGATATAGAATGTTGAAATTATGCTATTACTCTTGCCTAATCGTATTGATCCACTTGAAATGTGGAGGTGTTTAATTACTATGTATAATGTGAAGGATATGCATGTGATTTCAATGATAGAATGATGATCTTGTATAGAATGTAAATGTGTTGTGATTGAAAGCATATTCTCACTTAACACTCATGAATGTGGATGATGGAATGTGAAGGTTTCTATAATGTAATGTTGTATATCTTGAATTGGTAGGCTTGTGCATCATATTCTTGTATGAATGAATGTAAAAGTGAATGTGTATCTTAAATTTTTAGGCTAAGGCATCCTTTTATTATATGTATGAAGGTGATCATGAATCAAGTATCTTGAATTGATAGGCTTAGGCACCCTCTTCTTGAATGAATGAAATTATTGTTTAATCTTGAGTTGGTAGGCTTAGGCATCCTCTCTTGTGTATGAATTTGTCTAGACTTGATGTATATGAATCGATAGGGATATGGAATTCCTTTCATAAATGACTAATAAATTTGTGTCTTGACTTGATGAATAGGAATCGATAGGCCAATGGCATTAATTTCATAAATGAATGAT
This sequence comes from Solanum piurae, assembly GCA_029582685.1. Classification (NCBI taxonomy): domain Eukaryota; kingdom Viridiplantae; phylum Streptophyta; class Magnoliopsida; order Solanales; family Solanaceae; genus Solanum; species Solanum piurae. The sequence goes on from JAJOOO010023911.1 coordinate 16,664, forward strand.
GAATTATTCTAGGCTATGACATGAACCGATAGACCTAGTGTTGGTAGCCCTTCATGATGAGTCTAGGAAGTAATGTGATAAACCTTGAATCGGTAGACCTAATGTTGGTGGCCCTTTCATAAGTGAAATGATGAACCTTGTATCAGTAGACCTATGTTGGTGGCTCTCTCTTGTGCAATGTACCTTGGGTCAGTAGGCCTAATGTTGATGGCCCTCTCAAGTACAACAATGTAATGTGAATGAACTACTCTATGAGAATGGAGGCTAAGCATCGAGTGGATATGGCTAAGATTGTGACTCTCCCAATGTTAGGTTAGAGTCCAATGAACATCTTTCTTATCCCATAACTATGTGCCTACATAAGATGTGTACTAGTTCTACCCTGGGCAAGTAGAACACCTTCCTTCGGTGTAGGGTTACATGACACCAGATTCCATGATCTAGCTCTCATGGTCTATGTCGGCTAATGCCTATTCAAATCATGTGAGATGTGCATTATCATTTCTTGATGAGTTCTATGAAGTGTGGGTCGTAGTATGGGGTGCTATCCATACATTTAACGAGTAGGATTTGAGAGGATAATAGTGAGTTCTCTAAGTCTGAATGGATAATGTATGAATGTCCCCTTAGGATAAAGTTAATGAGAATGATGAACTAATGTCCAGTGATTGAATGTCCTCTAAATGAAGTTAATGAATATTGTTGACTCTTATATGGTTAAATGTAAAGATGCATGCTATACTTGGATTGTATTATTATTTACTTCCTTGTCATAATTTATCGTATATGAATGTGCCTTGTCTATGGTGAGTTCAAAGGAGTACTTAGTGTGACTATTAGTATGGGATGCAACTTGCACATTGCACAAGTATGTCTTAGAGTTGTCTTAGATGTTGGTCTTAATGTGATGTCTTAGAGTTGTCTTAGATGTTGGTCTTAATGTGATGATGTGACTTATATAATGTTTTTGTCTCTTAAATGCTTTATCCTATAAAGGTGCAAAGGATGAATGGCAAGTTCACTTTTGGTGGCCTTAAGGTGGTACCTTAGTGTGGGTGGTGGTATGGGACGCTACCCATACATTGGACAAAGTATAGCTTGAGGGTAACTTGAGGTGAAGGCTTAAGGCGACGGTAATGGTTTATATGTTCATATGTCCAAATGTGAAAATATGACTTGTATGTTGGTTGTGACTTATATTATGCATCTTTTATCAATGTTCTTGAAGTTTTAAGCATGTTTTTGCATGGCTTCCATACTTAGTTCTTTTTGTACTAACCCCATTCTTCTCCATTTTTACCAAAGTGTAGGGTTTGGAGATATTGGTGTTCTACGCTTTAGGAGTAGGTTTCTAAGGTGCTTGAAGATGAAGACTTGGTGAGTCCTTATAGTTTTGAAGACAAAATCCACTATGTTCCCTTTATGTCGTTTAGTTTATTTTAGAGCTTTTGTATGGGCTAAGTCCCAATGTTGTATTCAAATTATTATATGGTTTGAGACATAGTATACAAAGTCTAGAAAGTCTTCCACTTTTTAATGAAAATGTCTTCGATTGTAAAGAATGTTTTAAATTCTTCTCTATTTTCCTATGTTCTTATGTTTAAGAATGCTATGAGGCTTGTATGAGACCCCTTCGGGGTCGAGTACGTGTCACATCTAGTGGCTAGCCTTGGGTCGTGACATATATATATATATATATGTTGACACCTCCTAAGACAAGGCCAAGATGGTTTAGTAAGTTGGTTAAGGTGTTCCAAAAGTTCCTTAAGGTCAATCATTGACACTCTTTGAAAATCCTGGCTCCGCCACAAGTGGAAAGTATTTGTTTGTTCTTTCTTCTTTATTAACCATCTGCCTCTTTGATTTAGGATTAATACTTGTTCCATCAATGGCAGCGGAGGAAGAACATGATGCCCTTTTTATTCAAGCGATTAAACAATCAATCTTCCACCCACTATATAATGGAGAGCATCAACACGGCAACGTTATCGTTAGTGCCGTAAGAGGAATCGCCGTTGAAGGAGATGGAAGAAGCAAAACCTTGGAGATTTTTATAGGTATGAAAGGTGGTGTAAGAAAGAAATTAGATTGAAATGGGAGCATTCGGTGTTCATTAAGGAGAAATAGAGTTTACTTTTCATTTATTTTCTTTTTCTTAGAAGACAAGCACCACCTCTTCAAAATATCTATTTGTTTAATTTTTGTAGCTATTTTTTTATTTTTAAGTGTAGCGGAGGTTTTAATTGCTGCAAATTTAATAAAATAAGTGAAGGATATAGAAACCCCCTTAATTCCCTGCAAATTTAATAAAATTAGTGGAGGTTACATAAATCCCCTCAATTCGATATAATTAGTGGATGTTGACTGTACCCTCAAAATTAAACCTCCACAAATCAGTTGTTTTTTGTAGTGTTCTATTCCAAAATGTTTTCAAATTAGAGTTGTTTTATACAAAAGTAGTACCATCCACTGCTTCACATTCTTTCCTAGTCCCACAAAGTTGGAATGCCTTAAATGGATGTGTGGTAACTCTGTAAACCCGAAGGTTGTTTCCTTCCTTGTAGGGGGAGATGTCAACCAACTCTTATTTTTACGAACATAAACCTTAGGTTAAGGGATGAGCAACTATTTTTGTTGTGCTAATTTATGGCTGGCACATAATTAAGTTTTAATTACTTTAATTAATGGAAGCTACATATTTATCTTTTTAGCCGCTTCATTCTAATACAATCTTAAATTTATGACTTGCACATCATCTAGAAATATTCATGCATGTTTATAAGAAATAAAAATAAAAGAGATTGGAAAGGTATCCTCCTGAATGTAACTTGTAACTTCATCAAATGATATTTCCGCATTAAAAAGTGACTAAAGAAATTACTTTATTGAGTTTCAAACAAACTTGGAATAGAAAACATTATGACTAACTGGTCCTAAGGAAATAAATGCTCTTGTTGGAAAAGGTAACAAATACTTCATCAGATTTGAGGTATTAGTAGATCAACTGTTGCAATCGTTATGCTCTGGCACTATAACCAGTTTCTCCAGATTTATTGCATGCTCAAGTAAGAACTTCAAGAATTGATGGAGCTCTGTTGCATTAGATGTATATGTATGACTACATTCTTCAAATTCTGTAAGGAAACTTTGAATATGGTTTCTTTAATGGAGAGGTACTTATTGTCTTCCGACAAATCAATCTCTTCGTCTTCATAAAAGGGGTGATATTATAGATACCAAAGAAGGACAAATCAGGTTAGTCATTGAGGCTGTAGGGGATCAGTATACATTTGACATCAAGATATTCTGAAGTAAGAAAAGAATAGAAAACATACCGTCTTATAAGCAAATATCATCAAATTTTCCAACTTAGGAGTTCACCTTAAGAGGTTGTCTAGTAGGGGGAATGAAAGTTTTGAAATATAGGAACTTATTGTCAACCATCTGCATTCCATCAATGGTAAGGAGCCGTCTTCCTCTTCCAACATCAAAATGGAAATCACCTAAACAGAAGAATGATTCACCATATAAAACAGGAGATCTATTCAATATCAAAATAAAAAGACTGGAGACATTTGGGACTGATAACTGACCTTGATAAACTAGGATGAGAGTATTAGCTCATTAGCACAACGAGCGCTTACCAAAAGATCTTTCACTATGTTTCCATCCATTTCATCAAATTCATCACCATCGAGATCAAGTTGGCATGATTTAAAGATGAAAAGTCCCTCAGCTTAATTCTCGTATCATTAAAAACCCCAGAAATCATTAAATGTTCAACATTTGGAGCAACAATTTAAAAGCAACATGTATCACCTTCGTATGAATACCAATCCCCGTAAGGATGACCGTGATGGATCAATTCCAATCGACTACATTTTGGAGAAGTCATGTGCAAACGATTAAAACCACAAAATTGACGTAACTTCAAAGATTCCAATTGAGGACAATTTGACATTATTTGTTTAATGTGTTCATCTCGGAGAAAAAATTCTTCCAGCGTTAAACTCTTTAGATATTTCCAATTTAGTACACAATCTTCCAATATTCTGCAATTCTCAGTTGAGTTTTAGAATGGATGAACTACTACAGAGAATTTTAGGTAAGCTATAGGGTTGGTCATGCTCCGTCGGATACACAGTATACCGTATATTCAAGCGTAAATCCTCCACTTTCTTATTCACAGCAAACTCAAGCCACTTGTCAATTACCGTAAAATAAGACATACCATCATCATATCTGAACACAAAGTTTATATTGAACTTTTGAATGGTAGAGTAACTAAGGAGAGGTAATACATTATCCGTTAAGGAAATGAATATGTGCATAGTCGAGCTATCTGAACGACCATACTCCTCGTTGTCATAACCAATTTTATTGATACAAGTCCAGAAGTATTGCCAATCTTTAGAGAGAATATTTATTTTGAACACATTTGTTATGGGCAATAAATAAAGAATTTCGACAATAAGAGCACGAGGTAGCTTACTAATCCTATCAATTTCTTCACATTCTGTCTCAATCTTCGATTTTTTCTGAGCTGAGTTTTCAATAAGGTGACTTTCAGAGTTGCCAGAGAATTGGTCTTGGTTGCTCATGTTGTTCAAACATTATTACTATTGCTACATGAAATCACAATGTCAGCGAACCACTCAACCATAAAAAAAAATACACTAGAATTTGTTTGTGAAGAATAAGAATAATTTCTGAAAATCTGTTGTTAAAAAATAACAGGAAATCCATATATTTATTGACAACAAAGAATATCATAAACATGTTCTTATTATGCCTTATCGGAAAGGTCACAATCCCTTGAAAAAGTCACAGTCCTTTGGTATAGTCACAACCTTTCCAATAAGTCACCAGAAAAGTCGCATTTCTTCAAAAAATCACAACTATTCATAAAAGTTTTAACTGGTCATTTTTCATTTAGACCTTTTAAAACCCAACAAGTCATGCTACACTTTTCTTTTGTTAAGAAACAACACAGGTCTAAGAAGGGGTGGAAATTATCAGACATCAATATTGAGAATAAATTTACTTGTAACTATAATTGCTATAGACAATTTTTGTTTCTCTTTTTGTTCATTCTTTTTTAATGTGATAATATATTATATTTATTAATATATTTTTGTTTTAAAAATAGGTGTCGGGAAAGGTAAAATGAAGGAGGTGATTACAATTAAGGTGAGGAATTGAATGATCTCACCAAGAAAGTGAATTTAGTAGTCAATACTACTAAGATTATCCCATGTAATAGTATATAATTACAATTTGAGGCGATTTTAAACCATAAAAAAGTGCAATAAGACATTTAAACTTAAAGATCACAAGTCCTGGATTTTAGTAAACAAAATTATTCATCAAAATTCAAACACAAAACTTAAGAAATGAAATTAGGATAAAGGAGACATACACAATGTAGACTTTAGTTTCCCTTTCAAAATCTTGATTTCTTTTTTGTTATTTGTATATTTTCATTAAAGGGCTAATGCCACACTACTTATATAATGGACATGGAATTGATCATTTAATTTTTTTCTATTTTTGTTCATCGATAGAATATATATAAATAAATTAATTAATGAGATCTAGACATTCAAGATATTATGTCATTAATGGTTATTAGTTGATTATTTTTCCTAAATAGGTTGCTCATGTCATGCTAAAATCATCATTGACGTAATAATTCACTTCCTACATATTTTAAAAAGAAAAAGAAGGGCAAATAAAGATATACTTCCTCATTTTAATTTGTCACGCCTACTTTCCTTTTTAATCCGTTTATAAAAAATGATTATTTTCCTTTTTTATAATCTTTCTAATTACATATGAATCCGTAAAAGATGAGGAGAGGCGTGAAAAAAATCATGACATGTGTTATTTAACATCTCCACATTGCATTCTTATTTTATAGGAGTAACAATTAATAGAACTTGATTTCCATTCTGCAAATAATTTCTGTTGATTTAGCTAAGTGACTATATAATTGATATATTACAATATTTCATTAAAAAAGAACCATGATCAAGGTATCGAATTCTCTAATTAATCTCTATATATGTTGATAGATACTCGAGAAATTGTGTCCACTGAGGAGAAATAAATTATACAAAGGTAAAACTTACTTTTGAGAAATGCTAATCCTTTCCTTCCCACTTCTTACTTATGGAGAGAAGGTGGGAAGCAGGAGTGGAGATATCCTTGTCCAAGGGGTATCGACACCCTTTCGCCAAAAAATTACACTATATATAGGTTAAATTACACTCTATATATACACACACAAGTGTTGACTCCTCCTTACATAAGGCCGCGATTAAGATTTAGTGTGGTGGTTAATTAAGGTGTTGCAAAATTTCTTAAGGTCAATCATTAACACTCCTTACTGCTGACTATCAACCATTGACACTCCTTTTTGAAAATCCTGGATCTGCCACTGGTGGAAAGTATTTGTTTCACTCATCTTCCCTAAGTTGCTCATTCTTGTTTATTAACCATCCACCTCTTTGGTTGAGGTTTTTTAGTGGTTCCATTAATGGCAGCGGAAGTGAGAAATGGATGCCCTTCTTGTTGAAGTGATTAAAGAATTAGTCTTCCACCCACTGCTTCATTCATGGAAAGGAATTTTATTATTTAAGTGCAAGTGACCAAAATATTCTTAACATAAATACCTATTAAGGAAAAAGATTGAGTTAAAACTATTTGATAAAAGAATCTATCGTTCTCATCCAGAGTCTCCACTTGGATGCTCTTCTTCTCCCAAGGTAATCAGTCCGTAATTTTCGTATATGGTCAAGACATATCACAACCAGAGGATCATCCGTTAGATTGTCATGGTCATGTTAAAAGAATGAAAAAAAATATCACATCGATAGTTAATGATATGAGTGGTCTTCTTGTAAGGTTAGGGAAATCTTCTTTCCTTTGAGCTAATTTTTAGTGTGTGACTTAGGTCCAAAACCTATAATTTTGCCTGGTATCAGAGCAGGATCCATTTCACCAGGCCTAATGTTAGGCTTCCAAATTTAAATTGTCCATGCACCAGTTGTCCAATTCTAGGAGTGAAGTGGGGTGTTAAAGAATAAAAAAGTCTCACATCGATGATTAATGAGATAGATGGTGTTGGGTTTTAAAGGAGTGAATAGGAATTGAAAGGTTGAGACTCTCCTGAAGGGTTGTGACTTTGCCGAAGGGTTGTGACCTTTATGAAAGGTTGTGACCGTTTGAAAGGTTGTGCCTTTTCGAACGGGTTGTGACCTTTCTGAAAGGTTGTCTTTTTTCCAAAAAGTTGTGACCTTTTTCCCTTTGTTGGCTATAAATAGAGAGGCTTTCTCTCATTTTTCTGCATTGTATTCTTCCCTTCTCTTGCATACAATTATTACAAAATAAAATCGATCGATCGATCGTGCCTGTGTGTGATTCGTGGTGTCATTTTTAGTTCGTTAAAATTATTGAAGTTTGAGGTACCACTACTTCTTTAATGGTTAATTTATTTTATCTTGGGAGGAATTAATCTACAACCTCGGGTACTTGAGGGGATTAAATTTCTTAAGGACACACAGTGGATTCTGTGGAATAGGATAGTTCTTTTATTTTTTCATTTCATCTTTTATTATTTCTAGTTTGCTAATCCGAATACAGAAGATAACAAGCTTAAGAAATTTATTAGTGACGGTATTTTATGTGGTAAGAAAATTACTTTTATTTTCTATGTACTCTTCGTTGGAAAGAAAACGAAGAAAAAAAGAATTATTTTATCTTATGATAAATGAGATTTGCGATGAATTAGTACTACTTTAATATGTTTGAGTATATTTTCTGTAGTAAGTTTTCCTTGGATGGGTAAGATTATTTTTATTTTCTTCCCAAATGCAATGAAGCGTTGCACCCCTTCAGTTTTCTTTTCGATAAGAAAAGTTATTTTGTGCATAAGAGTTAAGATATTCACTTTAATTGTTTTTCCTATATTCTTGGTTTTATATAACTATGAGAAGAAGTAACTGAACAGATGTTGTCTTCTAACAATATTTAAACATGAGTTTAGTTTCTCATTGAAATTCAATGTCTTCTGAGGAAAATTGGAATATGATGGAAACTCGAAAGAAGGAAAAAAATTAGCAAGAAAAGTGACTTGCATGGAATCATTGTTGACAAATAAATTATGATTCAATGGGGGTAAAAATAAGGTTTTATCTTTATTTCCCATGATTATTTATTTTCTATCCTCTATAAGTTAGGAGATTTATTTCATAAATATTAGGATAGATGGTCATTATGTGATGTTCTCAGAATATATCTTTATTACTATTAATATGTATTCCTTTTAGAGGAGAAAAAAATCTTTTATAGTTTTCTACTCCATGTGAAATGTGATTGTGTCTGACTTTTCGAGACTAAAATTCTCTGATTTTTTACTCCTTTGGTTTGAAGAATATAAGAACTTCACGAACAAATCAGATTGTGCATTGGTTTGAAGAATATAAAACTTCACCAATTTATTAAATATTTTGTTTGAATCAATATTCTTACTTGAAGAAGACAAAATCTTTGTCAGGAATATTAAGGATAAGTGATTTAAAAAAGATAAAATCTTCATCGTTAGCTAGAAACAATGTTGGTTTTGAGGTTTCAAGAGATTAAAACCTTTTTGGTTTACTACCCGATTTAAATGTTAAATTGATTCGAAGTATATGAAAACTTCATCATAATTCAAGGTTCATTCGGTTAACGATTAAAATAATATAAAAACTTCATCGTTAAACTAGAAATAAGTTATAGAAAGATTAAATCATTATTGTTATTACTCAAGATCCTAAGCGGTCTGTCTAATTGTGACAGAAAGGGAAAAAAACACTAGTGACACAAAATTAGTGATTTTTGTGTCTATAATGGGTGTTCCTATGGATTAGATCTCCAAAAGAAGGCTTTGTGTTGCTAGAGTATATTTTGATTGTCACGCCCCGAGACTACCCCCGAGACGCGGACACGGGACCTAGGACCACAAGTGATCCCAAGCTAACCCTGCTGGCATGATCATGAGCATACTAAAGATAATAAACTGATGCGGAAGCTAAATCATAAATAAATGAAAAG
>JAJOOO010023912.1:0-22753 GCA_029582685.1 Solanum piurae
TCCCCCCCCCCCCCCCCCCCCACCTCATTTGGCAAGCATTTTAACTCGAAGCATTTAAATTTACTATAGTTAAATGATTTAATCAAGTGAGAATTCATGCATGTCAATTTATCATAGTAAGTGCTAAAAATTGATATACAAACACATGTCATGCTTCTATTGGCTTGGTGTAAACAAGGAGTGTGAGTAAGTTCCGTTCATCATCCTACTTCTGATCAAATCTATTATTAGTCGTTTATTTCAAAAAAAAATCTTTTATAACCATGATGTCAGTCAGTTTATGTGCATTTCAATTAATTTCATAAAATATCTGTTATTTTCCACCAGCATAAGTATAGAATATAAAATGATATTCATGGAGTTGTGATTGCTATACTGGCCTTCAACCCCAAATGAAACAAATCTATAATAGAATTTAAAACATTAATGTAAAAAACAAAATGATACAAGGCTCTTAACAAAAATAACAACAAATGTTATAGTTTAGATCTTATTTATTTATTTTTGGTGCTTAATCCTGTGTTCGGTACCTGCTTTGCAGCCCAACTAGTGTAATTGGATCCACACTGGAATCTCACTTTGAGGGTTAAAACACTTCAACTAAAAGCGACTCTAAATTCAGAATTCGAACCTGAAATATCTAGATACTGAAAAATTGACTTCCTTGATATAACTTGTATTGATATTTCACATACACAAATTGTAGTAATTGTATATAGTTACATGAAACATATTTGTATTCTAATAGTATTTGGAAGCTGTACAATTTTCTTCAATCTCATAATCCAAATAACAGAATTCTGTATAAACTTTATAAACCAAAGTTTTACAGAGAATCAAGAAAATTCTCTATAAATTTATATACCTTTAAATCAAATATTTCTTTTTCTTCAAATGTTTTATTCAGCTGCAATTTGCAAACTATAGCCTCCATTGTTAGCTTCTTGTATGTATTTTTCGGCGCGAATTCAAGCACCATATTTACTGAACAAGTTTACTGTCATAGTAGAAAACAATGGTAACAGTTAATATGAATATATATACAGAATTTATGGATTTAGGCGCGACGTGAAATACATAATTTTGAATCAAGACCAGTGTTGTCAAAGGCGAAAAGCATACCTTTTCGAGTTCTTTATCTTGATCTCCTGACTAGAGAAATTCCTGTTGGATTACCACCCCATTCTTCAAATACTACCAACAAGTTTCCACTTGGTTTCAGCCACGATCGTGGAACGTGGTACCTGAAATTAACAATTTCGCGAAGTTTCTCAAAACAAGTTGAAGGTAAAAAGCACCACATTTCTTCAAACATCTTGTGTTTTGTTAATTTGTGTGATCCTATGGAACAACAACAACATCAACATACTCAGTGTATTCCCGCAGATGAGGTCTGGGGAATGTAGAGGGTAAGCAGACCTTACCTCTACCTCGTGTGATCCTATGGAATATAAGGGATAAAACATGTTCCTAAGATCTAAACGGTTTTTTACTTTTTGTTGTAAACAAGTAGGAGTTGATCTAGTCCCACAACTCCGCTAAAGGTTGTTGGAATTATGGAAATTGCTTACCATCTCTGAGAAGGTTGTCCGCAGTTAGTCTGACATTTCTTCTCGTTGAACGTTCCAGCATAACTGCATTTGCTACAGTCGCCTTGTGCTATGTATCCAGGCCAATGGCGACCTACGCCTTCACCATTTATCCATATCTGACCTTTTCCCATACTTGCCATGTCTAAAGCTAGTGGTTCATTTCCTCCAGGCGCGTTAAATGTAGCCTGGAAAAGGTATTAGCCTATTAACTACGTGTTACAACATGTTATTTTAAACATCATAAAATCGATAAACACATGTTGATATGTAGTTTTGTTTGACGTTATACCAATAGCAATTTACCTTGTACCAAGTCAGGGGCTGCTTTTGAGCCACTAGTGAACCTCGAATCCATTCAACAGAAGAACTCCCACTTAAGGAGTGAAGACTTAACGATTCGCCTTTCAGACCAACCTATGAACAAGCAGATTATAGACTATTCAGGTATCAACAACAACATATGCAGTGTAATCCCACAGGTAAGGTCTTGGGAGGGTAGAGTGTACGCAGACCTTACCCCTACCTTGGGAGGTAGAGAGGTTGTTTCCGATAGACCCTCGGCTCAAGGAAAAGCATATCAAAGTTATACGAAGATCAGACTTTAGGGAGAGAAGAGAAGCAATTAGTTAGTTAACATACCTTGTAAGACCATCTCTGTTTCGCCAAGTTTCTTGACCCTTCATTGAGACCGCTCAACATGACTGGACCTAGAACTCCTGCATTCCACGTATCATAATGCACGCCAACGTTCTGAAATGTATTTAAAACCATAGGTTATATAAAAAAATATTACTGTAACGGTTCAGTTATTGCTGCTAATAAAGGATCGGAGAAACAGGAAATAGAAAACTAACCGGGAGACCAACGGAAACACTGAGCAGAGAAATCTTGTTAATACCAACTCTTAATTTCACATTGCCACTATATGTAAGTTTTGGATTATCCAATGTCCCATAAACAGTTCCTACAACAATTCAAGGACAAAGAGAAATTAGGAAAATAGGAATAGACGTAAAAAGATGTACTCCGTCCTTTTCAATCTGTTTGTTTTACTATCCTTTTTAGTCCACTCCAAAAAGAATGTCTCTTTTCTTCTTCTTTTTTGGCAACACTTTAATTCTAACTTTCCACGCAGCATGTTTAAGGCCACAAGAGTCAAACTTTACTTTCTTAAATTTTGTGTCAAGTCAAACAAATTGGAACCGAGGGAGTACATTGTTAGGAAAAAACATTTGCCATAATCCCAAAATAGTGTTGTTTCTGCTACCTGATAGTTTGCCATTGACGAAAACATGCAAGACATGACCAGCCGACATAACAGTGAGATAAGGATCCTTTCCGTTCTTTAGAAATCCTTCATTAGATGCTATATTTACACTGGAAAAAGTAACAAAACAGTCATCATGATATTAGATATGTCTGAGTAAAGACGGAACTAAATATAATCATTCGAAAAAAGTAAGAAAATGAAAGTTACTCACTCTGTCATGTACCACAGATAGTCTGATGAATCTCTTGTGACGTTTTTCTGTTCCCATAGTCCGTTAGCTGAAAGTGTATCACTGTCATCAGCAGTCGGTGTTTCTTCATTGTATGACTGCCAAGACAATCCACCACCTGCAGGCGTCATCTTTATGCTCGAGCTTCGGGAGTTAACCTGCAGCATTACACAGAGGGCATTAAAGCTTCTGCCCAGATTGCTTATACAGTCAAACCTCTCTATAACTACATCAATTACAGCATTATTTATCTCAGTACTTTTTGGCTGCTATAGTGAAATGTTGTTATAAAAAACATATAATATAGCATTAACATGAAAGATCAGTTCCACAAAAAACATGACTATAACAGAGAAACGTTGTTATGGAGAATGACTGTTATAGAGAGGACCATTACCCGTGCAGTGTTGTAAACAGCTGTTTTGCAGTCGGGAAGAATGCTGATGGACCATGGAGGCAGATCGTATGGCCTATTCTGAAAGGTGACTTTAACTGAATATCTAGAGTCATAGTTGGATAAAAAAGCAGCACAAGCTCCAGATTTTGATCTATAGACATGAGCCTATGTTGGTCAAAAAAATATAAACAGCGTTAGAAGAAAAATCACGACAATAACAGCATATCGAGTGTAGTCTCACATAGTGGGATCTGGAGAGGATAGAGTGTACGTAAACCTTTCCCCTACCTCAGAGGTAGAGAGGCTGCTTCCAATAGACCCTCGACTCAAGGGAAAAAAAAAACAGACTAACCTCTTGATTACTTCCAAGACTAGTCACCGTGGCATATGATGAAACTAAAGCCGGTTCAGATAGCTTGATAGCTTTATGTAAGTCTCTCAAGTGCCCGTATTTTGGTTCATTCAGCAACCCTTTTACACCATAAAGCAAATCATCAAGACAAGCATGAATAATTTGTAGGAAAATTTTCCACTATTTTCGTTCTGTGTTATGCAGATGTGGAGATATGTATAAGAAGAATTCTAGTTCTTGTTTCGTACCATACTCATCGAGAGGAGCATCATAATCGTAGCTAGTTGCAATGAAAAGCCCTGATGATGTCCGGCCAAAATTTGTTCCTCCATGATACTGAAGCAACCACAGTATCAATACAATAAATAACTATGTTTAACGAGAAAAATTTGAACACGAAATCAGATGTCTAACTTACCATGTAGTAATTGAAGAATGAACCATTGTTCTGAACAAACCTTGCAACTGAAAATGCAATGTCTTCAGCTGGTCTTTGAGGAATTGGACCACCAAATTTTGTATACCTGAGCATAGTCGAGTATATCATTAACGAACATTCGACTAAATAGAGTAGTTGAATTAAGAAGCCAACTCAGAAGAACATAAACTGTATTAGATTCATGTAATTTGCATTCTTGGAACTTACCAGCCAGTCCATACTTCTGTCCACATTTTCGGTTTGTAAGGCTTATTAGGACGGAACCCTTCGCAGTAGAAGCCATTGCAAGTATCAATCTGTAGTAGAATCAAGAAAATATGAGTTCTGGAGAGAGATATCCGAAGAAGAATCTTGAAACAAGTCACTATTGTTATTTGCTTCAAGAATTGACAAGTTCCTCCGATATCAATCCACAACAAAATGATTTTATACAGTAACAAATATTGAAATGAAGTAACTAAAACCCAAGCCTCCAAGAACTGGAGCTAGATGATTCCACCCAAGGATGGAGCTAAGAGCTGTAAAGCACAGTTGGAACCAGGACTTTAGCTAAGGGTAGTCAAAACATAAAGAAGAAGTAAATACACGAAGAAGTCAAGGGGATTCAACATATAATATATGTACATAAAAAAAATCACCTATCACAGTTCTACACAGTGTAAATTTCCGGCGAAGGGTGTCACTTTGACACTCCTTGCACAAAGGTGGTGGCTCCGCCACTTCACAAGGAGTTTATCCGAATCCCTTTTGCTGTAAAATTATGCAAGGTCAAAATTCTCTTCTTCTTTTTTTACATAATTATAGCAAGTGTTGAATCCCTTTTGGCTTCTTCTTCTTGTTACTTCTTTATATTTTGAATTTCATTTCTCAAATCTTGGTTCCGTCACTTATAACACCATCCTTTTTCACACACATTTAAACAACTTAAATTGGCTTAAGTAGTGCTTACAAAATATTCTATGCAGGTAGTTTCCTTTGCGGATATTGATAAAATCAGAACGATACAAAGAAGATAAACATGATCAATGTATAAGGATCAAACGAACAAACCGAGGAATAGTCACACAAAAGGATAGTCAATGAAGTTATTTGAAATTAGGGGGAAACTAATTGCTTACCACAGGATCAGGAGCATCCTCTTGTTTACACATGATCCACGGGACACCAGTTTTCAAACCCACAGCCATTTGAGCTGCCCATTTTGTAAAAGCTTTACCAGGAGCACCAATTTCCCATTCTACTGGTCCATACTCATTTTCTATCTGCAGCATTTATAGTTTTCTAAGTTTAGTTGACATAATACAACAACAACACCACAGACAGTGTAACTCCTACTTGATGATGGAGAAAAAAACAGTAGAAACCACAAATAGTTTGATAAACAAAGCAAAGAAACATCATGAATTAGTAGAATCGAAGAATACGATAGTAGGAGAATTGCTAATAATACTATTGATAAGGGAGAAACTAAACAACGTTCGACTACCTTAATCAAGACTTAGGGAACAAAACAACAATTAATTAAGGGGAGAAAAAAGAACAGTAGCAACCACAAATAGTATGATAAACGAAGCAAAGAAACAACTGGTAATAGTAAAATATGATAGCAGGGGAATTTACTAATAATACTACTGATAAGGAAAACTAAACAACATTCGACTACCTTCATCAAGAATTAGGGAACTAAACAACATTCAAGGAAGAGAAAAGAATAGTAGCAACCACAAATAGTATGATAAACGAAACAAAGAAACAATAGGTAATAGTAATAAAATCAAAGAATACAACAGTAGGAGAATTACTAATAAGGAAAACTAAACAACGCTCGACTGCCTTAATCAAGAATTAGGGGACAAAACAACAATTAAAGGGAGACAAAAAATTCCAAATTCATTTCTATAAATAGTGTAAAGACATGGCATGAGCATAATCCAAACCTGGGCCATTATTATTGGTCCTCCTTGAGGTTCAAACAAATTTTCTGACTTCATCATGTTGACTATTTTCTGAACAAATCCTTGCATAGCCACCTTTCATCATAGTCAACCAGAAACATGACAGTTCAGACACAATATTAATTAAAAAATATGTGGTTTTCTTCTCTAATAATTTAAAAGTTTAAACGAAATGATCACAAATTTCAACATAGTACTAGGTAGAATTCTGACCCCGTCACTCGAAAAACATAAAACATTTCCACATGTTTAGGTCATAAAAAATTAACCCTACACCATACATGAAGAGTCGTTGTGACATGATATAATTAAGTATATTAACTTAAAATGTATTGTCGCACATTTGAATATGATATCATAACAAACAAGTAGTCAGAAACAAGAATTAACCCCACACGTGAAGAGTCGTTGTTACATGATACTATAACAGACAAGTGTACTTTCTCTAACAGATTAAAATTTTAAATAAGATCATCGCATACTTCAATATGATAGCATAACTTGTCTTTAAAAGACATAAAGATATTTACACATTTTTAGCTCATAAAAAAAGAATTAAGCATGCACGCAAAGAGAGACGTTGTGCTCTTTCTAACAGCTCAAACTTTTAGACGAATGAAAAGTTAAAAAAAACAAACCTTAAAAGGCTGATTGTTTGTTCTAAATTCCATACCAGGCACATATTTTAGCCAAACAGGGAATCCCCTGCATACAAATAAAACATAAAAACAGAGTATAAAACAGGGGAAGCTACAAAGATAAAAACACTAAAGCCAATCCTTTTTCTCCCTCCGTTTTAATTTATTTGTCTTACTTTTAGTTTAAAAAAGAAATCTCTTTAATTCCAACTTTTCGCATATTTAACACATCAAGATTAAAGAGCATTTTGATACATTCTGCATATCTTTAGTTTAAAACCGCAAGATTCAATTTTTTTTTATTTTCTTAAACTCCGTGTAAGTCAAAATCAGACAATTGTGTAATATTTACCCAAAGTTCCATTCAGCACAGATGTAAGGGCCAATACGTAGATTGACATAAAGTCCTGCTCTTTGTGCCAACTTGATGAACCTAACAAGATCATATCTTCCTTCAAAATTATACTGAAAATTCAAAAAAAAATTGAAAAAAATTAATTCTTTTTTTGGATATTAAATTGCAGAATCATGATTTAAATTCAAGAATTTTTTTTAAATAAAATAGAGTTAAAAAAGACATTACTTTTCCAGGAGAAGGCTCATGTCCATTCCAGAAAACATAAGTTTCAATAACATCTAAGCCTCCATCTTTAGCCTTTTGTATTAGATCAGGCCACATCTAAAATCACCAATAGAAAAAAAAAATGACAATATTTCAGTGTAATCTCGTAAGTGGAGTGCGGGGACTGTGACCCTCGTGAAGATAAAAAGGTTATTTTCAACAGACTATCGACTCAAAGTAATGCAAACAACAATAACAACGACGACATATCTAATGTAATTTCATAAGTGAGTTTGAGGAGTGTGGTGAATACGCAACCTTACCCCTATGTTGAGAAAGTAAAGAGTTTGTTTTCAATAGACCCTGGACTCAATTAATACAGTGACATACTCGGTGTAATCCCACAAGTTTTAGATGGTATAAAAATGGGTAAAGAAAAGACTTTTAAAACCAAAAAAACATAAGTGAACAACAATTACAGATAACAACACAGACCCATTTCACAGAAACCATAAAAATTTGTAAAGTTAAGATTTTTATAACTAAAATGCATAATTACATAAAAACAAGATATGCCCATTTCACAGAATCCATAAAAATGTATAAAGAAAAGATTTTTAGAAGCTAAAAAATACACAAAAACAAAACAGACCCTTTTGGCAGAAGCCATGAAAAAGCATAAAGTTAACATTTTTAGAACCAAAATGCTTAAAAGAACAAGAATTACAGAAAAACAAGATACACCCATTTCCAAGAATCCATTAAAATGTATAAAGAAAAGATTTTTAGAACTTGAAAATTACAGAACAACAAAATAGACCCTTTTGACAGAAACCATAAAAAAGCATAAAGTTAACATTTTTAGAACCAAAATGCTTTAAAAAACAAGAATTACAGAAAAACAAAGCATACCCATTTCACAGAATCCATAATAAAGTGTAAAGAAAAGATTTTTAGAACCAAAACAAGAAAATAATGAAATAGTACAATTTTTTTTGTGTATAATTTACCTGTGGAGTGCTTCTTGGATAATGAATTGAACCAGAAATAAGAATTTTTCTTTTCCCATTTATGATTATAGCTCTGTCATCATAAGAAACACTAGCTTTCACTGGAGAAAAAAAATCCAATGAACAAATAACTAATAATAACACCAACAATAACACATTAGTCCTTAGCATTTTTTCCACATTAAAATAAAATTGAATTTTTTTTTCTTTTATAGAAAAAAAAAGCTTGTCTCTTCTCTATTGATTCTTTTGAGAAATGAAATGTGTAAAGATATTTATACAAATAGTTTTTCACTGTGTGTGTGTGTTTTTTGGTGTTTTTGGTTACTAACTGCTATTTTTATATATATAAACAAAAACAAAAAAGTAGGAGAAGAAATTGCCCAACTCCTTAAATGGGGCCCAAAATTTGACTCAGCACTTAGATTATCCAATTTATGGATTAATTTTAACTAATGTTTTAATTTCTTGTTTGAGCAACTTTGGAAGTAAAATAATGTAGGGGCGGAGTTGGAAAGTTATCTATGTTTTCGAGATATATAAGACAGATGGAATAAAAGAAAGAAAGAGTGAGTTCGTGACTCGCTCAATAAAAGATAAATCTATCATTATAAATCAGTTAGACATACTCGATATATTAAGATTAAGATGAATTTATTTTATTTCCTCATTAAGCCTAGTTCTTAAATTAAATAAGACGTTTAAAAACATGATCATGCCACATTAGCTCTTTCAGTCATTGCTATATGTGTAGATCGTAATACTTATACTAATAGAGAATTTGATAACTTTTGAGTAAATCATGAATATAAATAAGATTCAGCAGATTTTAATTATAAATTTATATATTTAAAAATTCAATAAATATATATATAAATTAAATTAAAAATAGAATAACTAATACATATATTATCATATATCTTAAAATTTAGAATAATAAAGTTTAAATTCTAACTTTCACTTTTAAAATAATGGTGAATATTTATCTACAACAACTTTATCCATGAATAGGAAAATACTTCACTTATGATAAGGGAATGCACTTTTTTGGGTGGGAATAGCATACTTTGGTTATCTTTGTAAGCAAAAATGAAAATACTTTTTTCTCAATAAAGAAAGGAAAAGTTATATAGTTTTCATATAGGAAAAATATAAGAATATAATTGTATAGGAAAAATATAAGAATATAATTGTAGTTGTTGTTTCTCTGAGAAAAAGAAAATAATTACTATAATTAAGGGCAAGTATTAGGTGGAGGGTCACTATGACAAAAACAATTATTATTCTTTCTTCTTCTTTTTTGGTAATTATTAAAGAAAATAAATAAAATTGTTGTGATGTTGGACATATCCCAAATACTATAATAACAACATATCTAATCTGATTTCTTAAGTGAGGTTCAGAAATAATGATTATGCATTCTTGGCGCTTTATAATATGTGTATTTGAATTACTTGAATATTAATATGGTGATTGATCACCAAATGAAAAATCAAAAACCAAATCGTCATTGAAGGACTTAACTTGTATACTCCCACTTTTCTATTTTAGCAAATTAAGAGAGAGATTTTTAGTTTTTTTAAAAAAAAATCTATTATAATTAACTATTGAGGTATTAATAGATAAATTTAAATTTTAGGCGACTTGATTGACAACTCACCTGCATAGATATTTATGGAGTTTTGTTTTGATCACATATTTAATATTACATTCGAATTTCATGTGTACGTCTTCCAAAACTAGGAGTATTGAGCTTGGGCACGATTAATCAGCCTTATATTTACTCACACTTGTAATATATTCAACAAATTTACTTTTACCGTTTAAAACTAAAATAAATATTACATAATAATGATTAAGTAATAAATAAATGTATGAAAAATACATCTTTTATATTTATTAATTTAATATAAATATCGAGCAAGAATAAATTTATGTCTTTTTGGATCCATTCTTCTTGAAACAAAAGGCAAAAAAGAACAAATAAGCAAACTTTATGGTCCTTTTCTGAATCCTTGAGAATGTAATACTTACAAGGGAGGAAGATATCATTTTAATTTACACATGAAGCGACCACACCAGTAGGAGTGTGGTATCTTCAAATCACAATCAAATATTTTTGAGTTCGAGTTCTAAAAAGATAAAAAGAAAAGAAAAAAAAATTAATAAAGAAAATTTCCACCTTTAATTAATCTTGCGTGACTAGAATTCAAGCAGAAAATAACTTTCATTCAATAGACCACAAGATGAAAGTTATTTTCTGCTTGAATTCTTGTCGTGTAGAAACAATTATTAAAGGACCATGCATAAAATAAATGATTATGAGTGAAAGAATTATGTTGGAAAAACCCCCCTCCCCCAAGCACACACACCCCTCCGGCCCCAATAAAATGTATCTTAAATTTTATAAGTCGTTATAAATTATAACTATCCAAGAACACAATTAAAATCATAAGAATAAACAAATTCATACGATGGATTGTCTAGTTATGTACAAATTCTATGACACAAGACAAGAGCAAGTTTCTCTAAATCAATATCGTTGGTAGCCAAGAAAGAAGATGTGACTACATTGATAGTCAATGAGACGCATCAATTTCTTTAGAGGTAGAGCTATAATATTAGGTATAATAAGCAGTTTACAAACTCATCTTTTACTTATTCAGTATTTATATTGGAAAATTTATTAAATATATATAGATATTTAATTGTAAACTAAACAATTTAAAAGAGTCTGAAAAAATAAAAAAATAAAAAAATATATGAAGAAGACAACTCCAACAAGTAATTAAGCAATGGTCTTTTTGTCAACAGTATGAGTTGTTATTCAAAACAAATCCATCAACAATATCCAGCTTATTAATTTTTGGTTGAAACTATACCTACCATATTTTTCACCAAGAAAAAAAACAATGGATTAAAAATAAATTAATAAGAAATTTTGTATTCACTTAAAATTTCATTCTTTTTCTGATTTTAAAGAGAAAGAGAGTAAAATCACAAGCCAAAGTAAATAGAAAAAAAAGGACACCATTGAGAAAAAAATAATTACCGACAGACAATTTTTCATAATTAAACAATAAATTCATCGCTGATCTTATTTAACGATGAATTATTATAAAATTTTATTAGTGATAATTAATTAATTTATTTATTGTAGTGAAAAGAGAAAAGAACATAAGAAAATTTAGCAAATGCACCTAAACGTACACTTTTTTATTTTTTATTTTTTTTCTAATTAGTCCACCATGCTTACATAGATATGTATTTTTTTCTTTGTTTTTAGTTGGACTACATTACGTACTTTCTAACTAATAATAATACTACTAGTATTGAAGTCGTCAAAAAAGTCAATAAACACTAAAAAAAGAACTAAGTACTAAATTAGACAATTAATGGTTTGGTTGAAAATAATTAGTTAACTTCACGACTTGCCAGTAATAGGGATGACAATAAGGAAAGACAATGACGAGTGATAGGATAGGATAGACAAAGAATTCTCTATATGAATAGATACAATCCCCTTTTATAACGTAAGATTTTTAAAAAAAATACTTTAAAATTTTTTATGTTTGTTTGGCCCGATTGTTTTGAGAAATATTTTCTCTTAAAAAACAAGTTGCTTAAAAATAAAAGAAATGACTTGAAAATATATTACCAACACCAAAAGAATAAATGAGAAATTATTTTCCACGAAAATATTTTTCATTGTACCGAACACGCTGATCTTATACGCATAAATACTTATTGTGAAAACTATATTTCTTTCGTCTTTATAGAAAGTCTTTGAAACACTGGAAAGTTATCTAATTTTTTTATGTCAAAAAATTATAGTGTTTTTTTCTCTTAATGATTTCAATCAAAATAGCTATGAAAATAGCTCCGAAATATTTTTCAATAAAAAAATTCAAATACAAAAATAATTTTTTTTAGTAGGGGTCATAGAATTAAGTTTACATTATAATTTCCAAACCCCAGACAAGGACTTTTCTTGCATTATTTTCAACAAGGTATTAATTTTCTTCTTTAATTAATCTATATTTTATACAAAAAAAATATAAAAAATACAGATTGGTCCATGTGAAATGCTAAATATATATAGGTGTCAATATCTCTAGCTACTTGCTTTCACATGACAAATATTAAATTTTGACGTGAAAGAAAATTCTTATCCTCCTACAAGAAATAATAATTGGATCACAAAATATAATTTAAATTATAGCAATATATACATATTAATTATTTTGATAACATATATAATTAAGCACGTTTTTTTTGTCAATATGGTTTTATTGTAGCTTGGTATATGTGATGTATATTTATTTCTCACTCGAACGATACTCTAAACATAAAATTAAGAATTTTCATGTTGCATCATGGACAACGTTCCGAAAAACATGAACAAACCACATACGGAGAAACTTGTTATGACACTTTATAAGTGTTTATATATCATTCATGTAGATTTGTATAAAATAATCTAGACGATTATATATATATATCGTTGTTAAACATATGAAATTTTTATTCAGTTCAAAATAAATGATCATGTCCTTCTTTTTCAATTTTCTCATCACGTACAATATTTTGAAAAATACAAATGAATCACATGCATGCAAAGAAAATTGCTATGACACTATATATACAACGTCTATATCACTCCTCATTTAGATTTTTAACAAAAAGATCAAGATAACGATATGTAAGACGTTAAATATGTTCAATTCTCGTGTAGATCGAAATAAATGGTTATATCCTCCTGCTTTAATTATTATATATAACAAGGTCGAAATCAGCATCAAACCTCTATCACCACAAACTAAATTTAATTATTTTTAAAATAAAAAATATCACCTCTCACCCTCCCCCCCCCCCCTCTTTGGGGAATAATTAAGAATTGTAAATTATCTAAACTCAAAAGATGGACTCAATAAGCAATCTTTTTTTGGTTTTATCATTGACCAAAAGAAAAAGATAAAGCAAATACGTGACTTTATAAAGTGGCATTATACAAACATTATTATTATTATTAATTAAATCTTCCTATGAAAGTGACTCCCAATAATGCCAAACCTTGCTGATTAGTTTGCATTGGAAAAATCAAACAACCAAAATTATTATGATCAGACTTCACTACGACAATCATTTTCTATATATAACAATATCTAACTGAGTCGAAAATTTATTTAAAATATTATTTTTTACCTTCACACGATAGGAATAAGGTTTCTGTAGACACCACCCTGGCACCCTCTGCATATCTCATTTGTGTATGATGTTATTGTATAATTATAACAAACATTATTGTTATAAAAGGTTTATTGGTGGTATATTATATGCCACATAATTTGCTTTCATGCAACGTAACCTTAAAAAGATATTTATTTTACTATGATAAATATTTTTTAATTATTATCATCCTTTCATTATCAAAACATTGTAGGGTATGTTTGGCAAGTTGCATGGCCAAATTTTCAAGTAATGGATTGGAATGCCACATTTGTAAACATGGACAATCAATTGGTTCAACTTATCCATATTAGTTGGATTGGGGCCCATTATAAAGGCCCATTTTTTCTTTTTAAAAAAATTAAAACGTTTCGCAAAGTATTCACTTTTTTTTCGATTGTATTCGATTTGAATTAGTTAAGATTTATTTTTTAGAATCCTGAAACTATGTTTTTATGATTGCACGTTCCTTTTTTAGCTTTGCGTTTGGATTTGTCAACCAACCTAGTATGTTCAGATGAGGACACGACTCTTCAAGATAGAGGTTTCAACTATCTTTAGAATTCAAGGGCGTTTGAAGTAATTTTCTCGCTTTGTTGAATTCTTATGCCAATGTTTACGAGATTTTTCAACAAGAAGGCCATCACTTTTCTTTTTTGGGGCTCGGATTGATATTGACCATAGTAGTGATGCCCTAGAGCTCAGCTATCGAGCTGAGGCGTCGATCATAAAAGTAATAAAGAAACATTAAATGTAATTCTAGAAGAAACTTTTCGCAAAAATATGAATCATGACAATAAAAGTAAAGTATACTAGACTAGTCTCCACTTAGATGACGAGGAAATTGACTTATGAATATAATAGATATATAGAAAATTGAAGGAACGTAAATGCCATCTTCACGTAAGCTTTAAAAATTTATTAGTATGGCACTTTCATAATATAATTGTATGATTCCTATTTTTTATATATATATATAAACAATGTGGTAAATATTTATCATTGCAAATTAAATGAAGGATAATAATTTTTTAAATAATAATACCATAGTTTGAACAAAAGTTTGTCACTAATTTTATTTAACGGCAGATTAGCAATGAACAACAAACAATTAATATCTATTGCGTAATTCTATTTAAAAATATTGGATTAGTGATATATTATCAAAAAATTATGTTACCTACGAACTATTTAACAATAAATTATCAATGAATTTCGTAACTAATTCTTGATTGTTTTTGTACTGATCTATATATTCAAAGTTTCACACAAATTTCATACCTTATCTTAAATGTCACACTGCAATTTTCAATATTTTTCAAATAAAATTTGATTTTTTTCCTTTTTGAAATTTTGTTAGGACTAATCTTCAATCAGTCTATTCCAATTTCCACACCTGCCATCCTTATCTTAAATGCCACACAACAAATTTCATAGATTATTTTTTTCAATTACTTCTATCCTACAACTTATCCATAATTTTGGCTTTTGCACTAAACTTAATATATATAAAGTATATATAAATTACCTACCAAATACGTCACTGAATCATTATTATGAGCAGGATGTTTACAGTTCGGTTTGGATCGGTTAAAATCAAAATCAAATCAACTTAATCGATTTTGAAATTATCAACACTAAACCAAATATAATATACGATAAAGTTGGTAGTTATCGATTTCGGTTTGATTTGATTCCGTTATTCGGTTATTAACCATACACAAAAATAAAAAAAATCATTCATTCAAAATGTGGAAAAAAAAATGATAACAATCTATTCAAAACAAAAAATAATTAGAATGACTGAAATTACTAAACTTTCGATCACTGAATTTATTATGAATAAAGCTTTAAAATTCACTATTTTGGCCTAGAAGAAAGAGAGAGTAACATTTCAATTCCACAAAGAATTGTCATAGACACTCATATACATGAAATCAATAAGATAAACGTTTTTACCTTGGGGATTTTTGCTTTCAATAAGTAAATTATACAAAATTTTTGATGAAAACATATATAAGATCTTTAAAATTGTTTATAAAAATAATATATTAAGTATGCATATTTAATAAAATATATGTATATGATTTATCGGTTCGGTTATTTCTTCGGTTTTTTCGAATAAAACCTTAATCAAACCAAATGCTATCGGTTTTCAAAAATTTAAAATCAAACCAAACCCAAATAAATTTGGATTTTTTTTATCGATTTGGTTCGGTTTTTCAGTTTCGGTCAGTTTTTATCCAAACCGTGAACACCCCTAATTATGAGATCGAAAGAGCCTTGGATCATTTGGCTAAAGGTTAATATTTTTTACTAATTCATCATTAAATAAAATTAGCAATGAATTTTTAATTTTTAGTGATTGAAGTTGCCCATCGTTAATTATTATTTTTTGGTTAGTGATAATTATATTAGTCCCTTTCAAGTAGTCACCTATCAAGTCAAATAATAATAATAATAATGCAGCAGTTGGATAATATAATTTGCATCAAGAATTGGTTGTGATGTTTAAGTTATTATTAGACACATACATCACAATAATAATAATTTGAAAATGACGTATTCTTCAAACATTAACTAATTTAGTTTTAGGTCTAACTAATCTAAGCTCTAACAAAAATTAATTGCTTAGAAATCAAATTACTTAAAAATGATAATGTAACATTTTTGGTCCCTTAGTTATAGATAAATTATTATGTTAGTTGAACATATTTAAGTTTTATTTAATTAAAGTATACACTTTTGACGGTAATTATTAATTGTTTCGCCACTTAATTACTCATGTTATTTGATAGCTTGTTCTGTATATTACTCTATATTTAACCGTAATCGAGTTCTAAAAGTAGTCCAAAACACATATTTTAATTAATTAAACGTTAAATATATTGAGTCATGTATCATGATGACAAAAATTAGGAATTTAGCTAAAATTGAGGAACCAAAGTACTATTTTCCCTATTTAATTAAAATGAAGAAAAAAAGTGATCTATAAAAGGTGTAGCTAAACCTCTATATTGGTAGACATTTAATTTAATTATAGTACATAATTAAAAAAAATTAAAAAAAGTAATTATTGGGCATCTTGATCAGTATCTGTTCAACTACTACTAACTCTTTGAATTTTTTGTCTTACTTTTGAAGTTTTCACACAATTTTTCTTCATTTTTGCCAACCCTATGTTATTAAATTTTTCTTAACCAATAAATCATTAGCATTTGAGATTAATTTCTGATGAGAGAAGTGGATATGGACATAAGTAATTCTCTCCGGTAAATAACGTATTTTAATACTAACAATCGGTTGATAATCCAACGAAAGATATTTTATACAATAAGACTAGTACTTTGGATCCTACTTAGATAAAATGGAAGATATTGTCAATTAACATAAGTATGTATTGTTCATGAACATTTTAGAAATATTTTGCTATCGTTAAGATAATTAAATCAACTTTCATACGAGCTTCAGACGGTTTATTCATAAGGATGTAAACTAGGACCACTTTTAGTTATGTAATATATAATTTTTCATGTATGGTAATTGTTTCTTTTTTGAGATAATTGTTTAGAAAATAATTCTTTATATATATTATTATTATTATTATTATTATTATTATTATTATTATTTTCTTGCAATTTATAAAAAGATTTAGACCACAACTTAGAAACTCATTTTGAGTAAACTGGAGATTTTATAAGAAAATGTTAAATTAAGGTTTAAAATTTTATAAGTTATTATAAGACGCAAGATAACAGTCTAATATGTTATCTATAAAATTAATCTCATGAGCAACAATTTGATCTAGGTTTAATGTTGTTTAGAAAGGTAATTTCTAAAATTCTATATTTGCAAAATATTTAAAAATAGGACAAAATTTAAATAGTGGGTTAGAAGGGGTGGGACACTAGCATGCATAATCAAATCGAAACTAGTAGTGAAATAAAAAATATTACTTAGATAAATCCTAAATATATTCTAGAATGTTAAATTTGCAGGTTGCAAATTTAACCACAACTTAAAATAAATTTTGAATATCTATTCTTATTATACTAATTCTTTTTTATAAATGATGAGTAAACCTCTTTATAATAACTTTATTTGTTTAATTTTTTTTATTATTATAATGAGACGTTAAATAACAATAATAATATATCAAATATTGTTCGATAGGTGAAATCTAAAAAGAATGATTATATGCAAAATTACAAACTTTATTTCTAATTTTATTTGTCTGAATATTTTTTACTACAATAGTAAACTATTATTATAAAAATATATAATAACTACTATAGAAGGTGTGATTATAAACAAGATTCACTAATTTATATCTCTCTGTATAAAGAAATATTATTTCTATATATAGTATAATTTTACGAGGAAGAAAAAGAAAAATTAAATTCCTTTTCATATTGATTGAAAAAAGTACAAGCCAAATAACAATTGCTTATTGTTACTTATTGAATAAAGACAAAATATATTGTTATATATCTATTGAATATAGAAAGATTTCTAAAATTGATCATAAGTTAAATTTCAAGAATTTGCTTATTTTGAAAATTATTTTTGGAGAATAGTTGTATTTGGTTAATCGATTTTAAAAAATATTTTTATCAATATTAATATATTAATTTGTACTTAATCAAGATTTCAAAAGTACTTCAGCATAAAGCTATTTATTTTAGCTTCTGAAAAACAAATTTTAGTTGTTACTCAAAAGCATTTTTTGTTCAATATGGACAAACACTCCATTAGAATATTTTTTACGAACCTACATAATTGTATTAAGAATAATTGTACGTTAATTATTATCGTCGTATAGATTAACATAAATTAAAAACGATTTTACTATGGTTTTATACTTAAAAATCTTATACGCTTCATTCTTGATGATTTTACTTACCCAAAAGATCAACAAATCCAAACAAAAGTTGTGCATAGTCAGCACATATTTAAATTTTAGTCACAATTTTAGGATAAGAAATTCCAGAAGCAATTTTATAAATATATTTTAATGCAATACGTTGCAGAACATGAGTCACCAATTTTTGGATTAATACTTTGCATAATTAGTGGTAATGAATAAAAATCTTTGCGTAACAAAGACAAAAACTATAGCCACCTCAAAAATTATTATTATCTTTACGTAAAACTTTTCGCTTTTCAAAATTCAAAATACATCGGATAGGATTTTTTTTTGTTTTTCGAAATAAAATTTAAGTATATTTGAAATTTACATAAAAATAGTATTAATTATAAAAATTAATGATTTAAGATATTTAAAAAATATATATATATATATAAAAAAAATTAACTCGGGAAATTCAAACACTGTTGTATAAATTGAGACAGAAGGAGTTGGAAGTTTTGAGTAAACAATTGTAAAAAGGAAAAAAGACATTTTGTGGTTACGTAATGGGTAATTAGTTTCAAGAAACAACTTTTGCATGGTCATTTTCATGAGAAGCCTATCCAAAAACTTTATTTTTGCAACTGTTGTTGCAATCATTTGTGTGTAGAGCGCGGAGGCCGATTTAAAATTTAAGTTCTGATTAATTTTATCTCTAAAAAATTTAGCACAAAATTTAGTGTAGTTATAACTTTTACTTAATTTTTACGTATAAATTTATAATATAATTTTTACGTGTAAATTTATAATATGTAAAGAAAGTATAGGATGCATGTGGACGTCATGCCCATATATCTCTTGAATGTAGATGGTTGGGCTTGGCTCTGTTTGTCTGTTGTGTTGTGTGAGTATCATGATACCTCCAAGCAAGCGAAGTTATTCAGGGTAATCGCCCCCCACGTCATCGTTTCCATGCTCTATGACAACGATAGAGAACTTATTGAATTATTGTGGGCGGAATGACCAGAAAGGCCCTTATACTTGACTCTGTTTGTTCCCTAGACCCTTCTATTCACGACTTTGCCAACTGAACACTTAAAGTTATTAAAACACACTATTTTAAACCCCTTTGACCGTTGACTAAGCTTATGTGATATTTTTTTGCTGAATCAGATCAAGAGAGTGCTTACATGCATTTAAAAGCAAGTGATGACAACTATTTAATTATTATTTTTTTAGAAAAAAAAGAATTAAAAGAAAAATATAACAATTAAAAATAAAATAAAATAATCCTTTCCCAATATGTTGTACGTTTCTTCTTCTTCCTCCTCATAATTTCACCCAACTCCCACCATCACCACACACACATCTTCTTCAATCTATTCCAATACTCTTACCCACAATTCTTCCTCTTCTCATATGTTACCTATCATTTGAGAGTTCTATAATGATTGAGAAAAAGATATTTATTTAGATTTGGGTAAAAGAGAGGGGGGGAGGGGGGAAGAGGTTCTAAATTGTGAAATAAATGCGGATTTTAGATGGGTTTTTGAAAGAGATGTTTAAGATTCTTTCTAAATGTAAGACAATTTTATTGAGAGCATTTTTGAAGAGTTTTCTATAATGACCCATTTTTGGTCCCCTTCTCTTCTTTCTCTCATCCTCCATTTGAGTCACTTTATTTCTCATTATCATTAAAATAGCAAAATTTATAATAAAAAATATAACAAAGCTTTGCTTATCTCTAATTCCTCTTCAACGTAAAAAATTCACTAGGAGAGAAAAAAATGAATGATTAGTAGCAAAATAGATGGAAAATATGGGAAGAGAAGAAAAAATGGAAAGAAATCAAGAAAGAAAGGATTTTGGAGATTAGTTTGAGATTTATTTTAAAAAAATATTATTTGTAATAAAAAAAATGATGTGGCAATATATTTCTAATGTGGATAGTGAGGTGTTATCCACATCAACGCGATTGGGAGACACACATGATCAGAGGGGTTTAAAATATTGTGTTTTAATAACTTTAAGTGTTCAATTGACAAAATCGTGAGTAGAAGGGTTCAGGTGATAAAAGGAGCCAAATACAAGGGTCTCCCAGGTCATTCCGCCATTATTGTGAGCAGAATAAATGGGGCGCGCTTTGGAAGAATCGTTTTATTGAACATTATGTGCATTTGGTAGTCTAAAATGTTTGGGCTTAGAACCCGCCTTCTACGTATGCCCACATTTTGGTAGGCCCAATAGTTGCCCTTCCAAAAGGACATTGGGCTTCAATGAACCAATCCATTTATCTTGCATGACAAAAGCCTTTTTCTTTTTGAGTAAATTTTAGGAATAGCAAATATAAAAAATTATATTAACGCTCTATAGCTATAGTTTTGCTATTTTCGCTCCATAGCAAAATTATATTTGCTATGGAGCATCTGATTCATATAAATCGCAGCGATTTATATAAAAATTGCAGTGATTTGTATGAAAATTGCATTTGTATATGTTCTCTGAGTTAGGCTAGAGTGGAGAGTGAGATTGGGAGAGAGGCGAGCGCGAATGGAGAGAAGTGAATTGTATATGTTATCGGTTAGATAATTGTATACATGTAACTACTATGTATATGTATCAATGATTGTGTTTGTATATCTGCATAAATTTGAATTTGTATACAATTGAATCAAGTTAAAACATTTGTATTTGTATATCAAATCTCTCTCTCACTTTATACAAGCACAAATTATACATTGTATTTTGTATAATTTGTGTTTGTATAAAACGAAAAAGAGAGAAAGGCAAAAGAGAACTGGGCAGGAGAAAATTTGTATAATTATAAGTGTATAGGATGGAAAGATATATATTTGTATTTGTATATACAATTTTATCTCGCTTTATACAAACACAAACACAATTGATACATTTGTGTTTGTATAAAGTGAGAGAGACGAGTGAGAGATGACTGAAAAGAGGAGAGTGGCGAGCGAGATTCCAGAGAATGGTGAGCGAGATTCAGGGGAGAGAGTCGAATGGCAAGAAGTTTGCTGCGAGTTGGAATTAAATGAAACTGTAGCTATAATATTTATTCTGAATTAATAGTTTGCTATAATACACATTTTTTTCTAAATTAAATATATTTGTAAGAAAAGAAAAAGCTGCCCCATACTAATTCCAATATTTTCTGATACAATTATCCCCTTTGAGCCCATGAATTGGATACCCTGCCACTGCCACCATATAACTTTATCTATCAGAAAGGCTGAGTACTAAAAAGGATGAAAAGTGCTTAATTTAAATCTGATCGATTTAATATTTAAATTTTTAGCAAAATCTTTAATGTTTTAGCAAAATCATAATACTTATAAAATTACTAATTCAAAATTCAGTATTCATAAAGAATGGCCGGGTTCAGTTGAAATTGCTGAACTAATGACGAATCTATAGGTTCAATTAAGTTGACTTCGTCAAAATTTATATTGTGGAACGAGCAAAGGCGAAGCTAGAGTATGACTTACGAATTTAGGAGAAAGTAATAGTTTTGATTTCAATTTTGTATTGATTTTAAGAAATTTACTCAATGTGTATAGTAATTTGAAACCTAATAACAATAACGTACCAATGTAATCTCATAAATAGGATTTGGAGAGGGTGATATGTAGATAACTTTATCCCTATCTTGTGAAAGTAGAGATGTTGTTTTCGATAAACCATGGGCTCAAGTAAAGTATATTAAAATTAGTAAGAAAAAAAAATATAATAGTGAAGAAATTATGCATATAGAAAATAATAGAGAAAAATATAGTAACAACGACAAATAAGAAGATAATTGAAGTAGAGGAAACAATATATAATAATAAAGTTGAAGAATAATAAAGTAGTAAGAGAGTACTAGTAAAGGAAACTTGATTGCTTACTAATCTTCTACTCTAATTCCCGACTTTCTTATCCTCCTATCTAGGATAATATTCTTGATAAATGTAAGTGTGCCATGTCTTATCTAACCACCTCTCCTCAATACTTCTTTGATCTATCTATACCTCTCCTAAAACCCACCATAGCCAACACCTCACACCGCCTCATTTAGATATATATATGTATACATCCCCTCTTCACATGTCCGAACTATCTCAATCTCATCTTCCTCATCTAATCCACACAGAGGGCGCTCCTACCATATAATCCTCAACTTTAGAAGATTAAACTCTTGAAATCAATAAGCTTTAAATCCTGACTTTGCATATAT